>CABHPQ010075201.1:0-16235 GCA_902168405.1 Peromyscus aztecus | reverse complement strand
TATGTACTTGGTAGGTTTATAGACTTTAGAAAAAAACCTGTGAAATTCATAGCTTTAGAAAAGTGATTTTTTTCTCTTAACTGTCACCTGTACTGTTTTAATTTACTCTGTATTTTTCTTCAGCTATTTTTATTTCTTCCAAATTCTGTTCCTATACATATGATGCCATTTTTACTAACACATTTTACTGGTTGCAGTGGCCATGAGATGCTATGCAAAGGCTTTATGTCTAATACCAGATGTATTGACAATAGACACTTGCTTTCAGGCTACAGAGGCTAGGGTGGAGAGTGCCATCTACTAGGGGACAAATCAGATTGATACCTTGACTCACTTGTTCAGCATGGCCCCAGACGGTTAATCTGTCCAATGAGAAGGCCATGTACTAACTAAATGCCCCACAAACCCAATCACTTCAGATCTGTCTGTGTAACAATAAGGATCCTGGAAGGTTGCATCTATTTATAATTTTCGTTGTAATCTGGTAATGTGAGGATAGGAAATACAATAGACAATTGTTTGGTCGGTTTAAAAAGAATTCCAGAAACATGATAGAAATACCTCAAACTGTCATACATGTTTAGTAGCACAGCTCCTATGAATAATTATGTGAAGTCTTCTTCTACCTTCTGGCCTATATGATATGTACACAGAGGTAGCTGTTATTATATGGAGAAGGTCTGAAATGGCCCATGCATGGGGATGCATGGCCTAAAGATAGTAGCTTTATAACTAGGCTATTTCTGTAGGGCAACTTAATTGCATTTCTTCTTTAAGATTTGTATTGTTTTTGCTTTGTGTTTTTCTTTTGACACGGGAATACCTGGGAACATTCATGCATACTTTGAATGTGTACTGCTGAGGGGCATTCATAGTTTCTTAAAGTGATTGGTTTATACTTTGGAGCAGTTTCTTATTTAAAAAAAGCTTATTTAGAGTTATTCTAAAAATTTTTTTGACAAGCTAATTTTTTTCCTTCTGTGTATCATGTTGAACAAGACTGCTACTTTTACTTAAATCCACTTGAGAGGATTTTGTGACCAAAACAGTAATTTTGGTCTTACATTGACTCTTAACAGTAGTTCTTAAATACTGGAATTTTGTTTTAAATATGTATGCCTGTGTCTGTGTGTTTCTGTGTCTGTATGTAATATTTTAAAAATGAAAGGCAAGTGGTAGTATTTTACTAAGGTTTTGCAATGGAGAAATTTTAACATTGCATTGTAATAAGTGAGTGTAAAAGAAAATGTGCTATCGGCTTGAGAAGACTTTATGAAGACAGTACACATTAACAGAGAAGAGAAAATGAAAGTGTGATCTTTAAATAGGAGTTTAAATAGTGTAAACTTTAAATAGGAGTTTTCCAAGTATTTTGTCTTGTTAAATTTTATCTTACTAAAGATGAAGGGATTTGTGAGACAATGAATATCGAACCACAGCTAGATCAGAAACAGATGTTAACCTCTGATCAAGCTTCAGAATGCATTTCACAGCTCCAGTGCTTAGTGTGATGTGACACTTTTGGCTATTTGTCTGTTACCAGTTGTTCACTACACTAATGTTATAGAAGATTAGGTTGAATTAAATCCACTTTTTGAGACACTTCCCATGAGTGTGGCACAAGGAATTATTTCTAGCCAGTACACTCTGGTACTTGATGGCCTTTGGAAAGATGACTCAGTCATGAATATGAACACATGCATGCACTACTCTACCATACATACAAACGTGCCTATCCTGAAATTCATTGTTAGCTTTTTATTATTTACATATGATAAGTTGTAAGGTTATAGTCTTTTATAATGCTTTGTCTTTGTGTTACACATTTGAGGGCACCAAGCTAATAAATTAGTACCATGAAGCAGAATGGTCTGCAAAATGAGTCATGGACTAGTACAACCTACTCTAAAATTCCTCTTTCCTCTGTGACCAGAGTTATTGTTTGTTTTCTTCTCCAAATTCATTGATCCTGTGGTTTTGGTCACCTTCAGACAAACATTCAACCCCTTGTCAGGACCTGCAATGTCTACTCATGACATGTTCATGCCTGAAGACTGTCACTAGATGGGTTTGGACCCTCCTTCATGTTTACTCTATGTTTAAAGTCATTTAAGAATTTCTGTACTGGTGATTACATAGTAGATAATACATACCCCATCTCAGTGGCTTCTCATTCTTCTGTTCTTCGTTATACTATACAGTTCTTGCCAACTGTTAATTATCGGTCTAAGTAAGGTACATATATTATTTAAATGTCTTTGCAGACTATTGGATGCATTGTCCTTCGAATTCTTGGCTTTTCAGGGTGAGAATCATGCCTTTATCATGGTTGACTCTCACTTCTAACAGCAAACCAACAAAACAAGAATTACTTCCTAAACTTAGGTGAATAAAATGAAATGAAAGTCCAAGGAACCACATGCTGATATTGAGAATGGGTGTATCAAGCTATTTTTAGACATTGAAAAGTTTAATATATATATATAACATATATATATATATATATATCAAGAGAAGGATAGGATTCTGTTTGTTATGGTTTCATATATTCAAGCCAACTTGAATATTTTAAACTTTTTGATATCCTATATTCTTCACAATGACCACAGGTTATTTTTCATCTTATTTAAAATGTGGTCTATTAGTTACTGATGTATTAATACTTTGTTTCTTCTTGTTATCTCGTTTGCAAACCAACATAATTCTAAAAAGTTAATAGAATGGATCAGAGGACAGGAACGCCTTTAAGAGGGACATAAAAGTCATAAAATCAGATGGAATAGAAGGTACAAGCTGACAAGACAAGAATTTGGACAGTCTTTCAAATCATTATTGTGGTGGAATGGTCTTTCTGTATGCTGTGAATATGTGTTGTTCCCATTGGTTGATAACTAAAGCTGCTTTGACCTATGGTAAGGCAGGATAAGAGCCAGGTGGGAAATCCAAGCAAAGATACAGGGAGAAGAAAAGTGGGGTTAAGGAAGCCACTAGGAGCTGCGGGGGCAGGCGGGAGGGGGGCGGGGGGGGGGGGGAGGGGGGGGGGGGGGTAAGATGTAATAGAACACAGTTAAAGCCACGAGACATGTGGCCGTACATAGATTAATAGAAATAGAATTTAAGATGTAATAGCTAGTTAGCAATAAGCCTGAGCCATAGACCAAACAGTCTGTAATTAATATCAAGCCTCTAAGTGATTATTTTATAAAAATGGCTGCTGCCCAGGTGGGACCAGGCACGACTGAGAAACTTCAGTCTACAATGTATTTTCAAAACAATATAGTCATAAGCCACATAGCAATGTCTCAGTCATGGATGGACCTTAATTCTGTCACCCAGTGACGACATAGCCATTTTCAATTATCAGAATATACTCCATGATATTAGCATAGGGGCAAAATCATCTCATGATGTGTGGCTCAAAAGATATGCCCATTGATAAGCAATGCATGATAGTACTTCAGTATGGATGATAAAGAGAAAAATAAAGACATAAAGAAACAGATGTAGTTTCATCTAATCAGTTATTTATCTGGACATACATATGAATAAACACTTAGACACATGTATATAAAACAAGTACACACCTCTGTACTTCTGAGGGGAGAAGAATTTCTCAGATTTATTCTACTTAAAAAAAGAAAAACCCCTTGACAGGAAGGTACCTTAATTACTAGGCAATCCCTTCTTCCTCTTGAAGATTGCTTGTTTTTCAGAGCATTGCTTTTCTTCTTAGAAAATAACCTTCTGCTGTTTCTGGCAGCCACTTAGTAAGAAGGTGACGAAGCCTCTCATTTCACTGTGGACTGGACCCAGCTCCCATCTCACTCACACAGCTTCCCTGTACCAAGTGTGTGAACTCGTGACAGACCCATCTGATCTCATTGCCTCACTGTTTCAGGAAAACTTTTTTCGAAACAGTCTCTGTTCACATCGTTCCTCTTATGGGGAGTACTCCATCATCTTAGCTGGCCTTCTCCTCGTCATTCACTTAACCCCTGCTTTCTTTCTGTCTTGGACTTTGTTTGGGGATCTGTTTCATATCCAAAGCTACAGTGTCCATCTGTGTGCCTCAGCCGCGTGCAGCGTGAGCCCTGCACTCTCCAAGCAGATGGTTCCGAAGGATTTCCCATAAAACCATCAGCACATCAAACTTTCCTCTTTCACTTGAGTTTTCTTTCCTTTTTAATTCAATGAAAATGTCCAAACTCTATCTTTAGCAATTTGGTAATGTGTAGAAACACCTGTGTGACCCCCTTCCTCTGTGTCACTTCCTTCTCTTTTCCGAAGACATGCAGAGTCCTGGGGGCTTCTCCCTAAGAGTGTCACAGATGCTCTTGTCCCCCACTTGTTCCCCAATGTCACTTCCATTATTCTCTATTGTGCTTCCTGTATTCTTTGCCTTTTCCTGCCTCTAGCTTACCTTCGCCTTGTGTTTATTTTCTGTCTTACAAATATTGATTCAAAGTTCAAAAATTTTCCCTTAGACCGTCCCTTAAAGACATCACTCTACTGACTTGACTCTAAACTGTGAGAACATCCCCACATTCTTATGCCTTTAGGACCACACATCACATACGTTAGGTCAGCATGTAGCTGTCTTCCGGACGGCAAAACACTACCAGAAAAAAGTAAAATGAGAACTTGGATTCACTGAGACAAAATGTGCTGAAAATAAATATGCATCTATGATGTATAATTGCATGCATGCTTTAAATCTGAAACTTTCTAAAAATTTATTTAATTTTATTTTTTTCAGGGCAAGAAACTACAACCAGTAATGGTAAGAATTAATATTTAACCTTTAATATTTTATTTTTGTTACAATTTAATATAGATATAATTTAATTTAGATATAATTTTTATATCTAAATTAATTTAATATAGATATAATTTTTGATTTATTTGGTAAGGAAGTAAGTTTGAAGAAGAAAGTTAATAATACTAAATGGTTCCCGACTTTCACATGTTCTTATAATTCTTTCTAATATAAAGTTTAGTAAATATTTGAACATACATTTAAATTATATAAATATTATTGTGTTTAATTAACCTTTAACATTACTTAAAATTGACAATAAATGACATAGCAAGCTTCTAATCCCCTTAAAAATTCAACACTGTAAATAAATTAAAAAAAACTGTATAAATCAATATGAGTTAAGATTTGAATATGGAGAAGAAACTGTGATTAGAATATATTATATAAAAAATTATTTTCAATAAAAAAGAATTGAATTAAGGAAGTAGAGGGAAGCCTAAAAACAATTTCACATTTATTTAAGGACCAATATATTTTATAAATTAATTTAATCTAGAATTTGTTTACATTAAGAATTTAATATATGTTCTCTTATAGGTAAAAAATTAACTTTATAATATTTTTCAAGAGTAATTAGCCCTTCTCCCAGTTATACTTGGAGATCTGTCTAATATTAAGATATTTATATTAATTGTTTGAAAAATTTCCTACTATAATTTGATTTATTTTCTCTAAAATTTTCTGAGTTTTGAGAAAAGTAAATTTAAGTGATGGTGATGTTACCAGTACACTAAAATTAATTAAAGCCCAAATCATAGAAGAATTGACCTGTAGGTGGTTAAAAAGAAACTGAATTCCTTACATGTTGCTGTAAATATTTGTTTCCTGACTAATCATGTGGTTGACAGCGTGTCCTAAGAAGGTAAGTGAAACCATAAAATATGACTGCTTTAATAATTTAAATGCACATTTCAAGTGGAACAAATCTGACATAGTCTAAAATTGGATTATTATTGGAATTATTTTTCATTAAATGTAAGTTTATTCTGAATGCTAAAACACTACACAAATACTAACAAATCCCCACTCCTGAGCTAAACATAGAAGCATATTCTTTTATTTTCCAGTTTCTAATAATAGAATTTTACAGTTTCATTGTGTGGGAGAGAGGTTTCATAAAGCACTCTCTGTATAGCAGGTTCTGGTTGGTTCATGCCAACTTCTTAAATGAAATTTTGCATTTTCCTTTACAAAACATTAAGTCACTCTCAGCCACATAGATGAGACATTGTTGCAGAACAGGACTGGGTATGGGATAGGACCATAGTCTGCTCCTTACCCTGTTCAGAGTTTCAGTATTTCTTCACTAACTGTCATAATAAGCAGATTGGGGTGAAGGTAAGTTAGAATTGTGACCCGTAATGCAAAGAAGAATGGTGCCTCCCCTCAAATATAACCAGTGAGAAGAAAATTGTAGTGTAGAATGTTCAAAGTGAGAATTAGGGAACAATATGGAATTGGCAAATTTATAATTATAAATTCTACTTGTGAAACTTGAACTTTAGTGTGTGAAAAGACATTAATGCTTCTACATGAGAGTGACTTTTCTGAACATTCTTCTTCATATACCAAGGACTGAATTCGCTTTACTGGAAGAGAAGAGGTCTTGCTGCAACATTCTCCATAGCACCACTTCCATTATTAGAGTTGATATAACCCAAAAATAACAAACTGTCATCAGTAAAGATGACAGTGAGTCAGCAATGGGTGGATGGGACTTTAAATCTCTCCTTCCATCTCTCCTCTCTCCCTAGTCCTCTTCCTGCTCTACACTTTCTCTTTCTTTTTACCTCATCCATTTTTCCTTTAACAATATATAGTGGAGGAAAGACAATTAGGTTAGAATCGTGACCCTGAAGATTAGAGGTAGGGCTTACCTCTAGTTCAAGCACACTCAGTTTTGATAGTAAAGCAAAAATGCACATTTTACTATTCAAAGAGGTTAATACATATTAACCATGGAATATTTAGGAAAAAAAACGAATCCCTATAAATCCAAAGAGCATATGTTTTTTTTTTTTTGTTTTTTTTTTTTGGTTTTTCGAGACAGGGTTTCTCTGTGTAGCTTTGCGCCTTTCCTGGAGCTCACTTGGTAGCCCAGGCTGGCCTTGAACTCACAGAGATCCACCTGGCTCTGCCTCCCGAGTGCTGGGATTAAAGGCGTGCGCCACCACGCCCGGCAACATTTGATATTTTTAAAAACAGAATTTGATGCATTTATTTTTTTTCACAGAAGAAATACATTTTAAATAAAAGAAAGCAGAGAAGTGCTGGATTTGCCCCATTGCACTAATTCTTCTGCAGACAGCACTTTCCATGCGTCCCGCACCCATCCACTGAATGTGTTTGTCTGTCACGCCTTCCCGCCGCATCATTCTTTTGAAACAATGAGGTAGAACAATTTTATTTCCGTCCCGTACATCTCTGATTACAAAGTCAAACACATTTTGGTATTTTCATAAAAGTAAGTTGTTCCTACTTCTGCTTGTGAATTTTGTTTCCCAGGTTTTACCCGCATAACTCTCTCCCTTATTTTCACTTGGTTGATTTATTTATTTTTTGAATCAGCACATACACAAATTTTCTTTTTAGACAGGAACTGTTTATATAGTTCAAGCTGGTATAGAATTTGCAATCCCCTGCCTCAGCCTTTTGAAAGATGGGGTTGCAGGCATGACCCGTCTAGACTTTTCACCCCTTCCTTCCTTCCTTCCTTCCTTCCTTCCTTCCTTCCTTCCTTCCTTCCTTCCTTCCTTCCTTCCTTCCTTCCTTCCTTCCCTCCTTCCTTCCTTCCCTCCTTCCTTTCTTTTTTTTCTACTCATTTGGAAGCCTAACTCTTCCAATGCTTCATTTCTGACTTTGTCCTTCTCCACTATTGCTTATCATCTGTGATTCCAGATTTCCTCTAGACATCTTACCACTGGGTTTCACTCTTCTGATGAAAGTGATCATGATGCTTTGGGTACCTACCCTACAAGTAAATGGGAAGAGAGTTAAGGGGAGTTCCTTTTGAGTCCATTTCCTTGTTTTTATTTTTAACTCTAATTATAATGACAATCTATATATGTATCCATAATTAAAATCTGTATCTATATATGGTGATGTGTGTGTGTGTGTGTGTGTGTGTGTGTGTGTGTGTATGTATCTGTATGGATGTGTATATGTGTACATGTGTGTGTATAGATGTGAGTATAGATGTCTGTGTGAATACATATATATTTCTCACTGTGTGTATATTTTTAGGTATGTATGTTGTATGTATGTGTAAGTATGTGTGTCTGTATGCCTGTCTGTGTGTATGTCTGTGCATATGTGTGTGTGAGAGAGTATGTGTGTGTGTGTGTGTGTGTGCACTACATATCACATAAGCTTGGTGTCTGTGTATGGGGTTGGAAAGTTAGTACATGCATATGAATGGGTATTTTGGGACCTGATTTACATGTTTTGCTCTCTTCCATCACCCATTAACATAACAGGACCGGACACAACAGAGAAGGCCCTTCCTCTGTCTCAAAGTGACCCTTTACCTGCTCGCACCACTGAATTCACACCCTCAAGCATCTCTGAAAGAGAAAATGACTCCTCAGAGAACATCTATCTTTCAGGTGACCATTCAACCCAGGTCTCCCCAGAAACTTGGATAAGATTGGTATTCTTATTCCAAAGAAAGGTTGCCACATAGACATTCCTAACCAAAATGATAGTGGGGGTGAATTTGCCTCTTAAAAACTTACTAGGGTGATCAAATTTTTAAATTTTAAGTAATGCAAGCTGTTTCTAAGCATTTGGTTTTCTTCAGGTAGATAAAGTGCGGGTGGCTGTAGGCATCTGTAGAGGTTGCTGAGCGGAAACAGCACAGACATGATGCTTTAGATGGAAAGGGGGTGTGGGAAGATCCTAAAAGTAAAGCCAGGGAAGGGACTGCCCATAGGCTCCAGCCGCTGCACTGAGCAGGACACAGTTCTCCCTGGCAGAGTTTTGCCACCTCAGAACTTTCTTGCAGCTGCCCTGAAGTGGGATACTTCCATTTCTTAATTTCGTTCCAAGTTCACATTATCAGAAACGCCTAAGATAGGAAACCATTTTTAACATTCTACTCAGAACTGAGGATTCGGTTTTGCGATGTACAATTTTTTCCAGTGATATTTGCATTATTTCAATTCTTACAAAAAGAGAAACAGAATTGTGAAATCTAGTAGTGGAATTTAAGGTAATGCCACTGTGTTTATAGTGAACCGCAGAGCGAGTGGGAGTTGTTTTTCCAGGGAGGCTTGTGGCAATTCCCTTCAACCTGAATATGTCAGAGATTTGGGTTCCTCTTTTGTTCAACTCTAGATTTGCCGGCCCAGTCAGGATATCATCGGCTAACATGAAGTTGTGCACACATTTCTGAAATCACATCCTTGATGCAGTTTTCTTAAGCAAACAGGTTTCCAAACACACTTTATAAGACACTGAGCGAGTCTACTGCTTAAGAGAACCATTTATCTTGGTCTAAAAAAGTAACAAGCATATGCAGCATCAATGCAGACATTTCACGTATAATGCTGATAGTGGATGTCTGTTAGGAAGGAAGCAGGTCATCAAGGGAGCAATTCTTTTTCTTTTTTTTTTTTTTTTTGGTTTTTCGAGACAGGGTTTCTCTGTGTAGCTTTGCGTCTTTCCTGGAGCTCACTTGTAGCCCAGGCTGGCCTCGAACTCACAGAGATCCGCCTGGCTCTGCCTCCCGAGTGCTGGGATTAAAGGCGTGCGCCACCAAGGCCCGGCGGAGCAATTCTTTTAGTAAACTCAGGACTTCATAGCTCATCTTTATCCATGCCACCAACAGAGTAGTCTCTTAGAACCTGTGTACACCTCAGAGCAGATTGTTTGATGCTCATGTAATTATGAGGCCGAAAGCCACTGGTGTGGGGCCGAACATGTGGTGACACACGCTTTTCCATTTTTAATCTTATTTCATATACACAGAACACACATATGCAGCATCTCTCTTCATTCACACATTTAATGTACTTGAGTACATTAATACCACAGAGTTTCAGGTAGACCAGCTCAGGAAAGACTTATGGTGGAATGGACTGGGATTAAGGATGAGTAATATCAAGTATTTCTTGCCACAATTTGATGGTGAAATTTGCTTGGAAAATTTCTTATTCTTTCAAACAGAAGAGCATATTTTCTTTTCAATAGTATGTATTGCTATCTAGTGATATTTCAATAGTGTGCTGAGGAAAATTTTATAATTTATATTTATGATAGATCAGTAGTTTTGGGTGTAATTAAGTTTTTCTTAGTTGCTGATATACTTAGAAAATACTCATTTTTCTAATGATGTACATTATTCAAAATTGTCCTGTTTTGAAAATCCTGACAATAAGTACTCACATGGTCACATCACATTGGAGTATGGAATACTATTTTATAAGACAGCATATGAATTTTTAAACTAAATATAGAATGATGTTTGTATATATGTATACACGCTTACCAATATTTACTATATATTACACAATGAAAATTAACCCTCTACAATCTTGTGTTTTAAATAAACCATTTTGACCATGACTTTCAATACTCCAGGTTCTTGGCATTTGGTTCTGTGTGAGCATGTGTGTGTGTAAGCATGCATGCATGGCTATCTCCATAAGTTTTCCAAATGCTGAACATTATCAATGTGTTAAAACTGCCAGTAGGGCAGTTTAAAATGCTTCCTGTTGATTTTACGTTTCTTCAATATTTCACAGTGGTAAGCATTTTTTTCATATATATTTTGACTGTCATACACATCTGTGCGTTCTCCTGTTCTTCCTTCATGATCTTGTAAGCAGCACTTTAGTATGTTTTAGAATTTTTGAGTTTCCTACTCTTCTGTCTGTAAAGGCACCTTTCATCCTAGTCTCAGTCTGTAGAGTTGTTGGTGCATCCAGTAAGTTTTCAGGGATCATGAAGTCAAAGAACTAAACTGGACATGTGCGTCTTCTTGGGGAGGAATTTGTAAGCAAGAACTCAGGAGCCACTTTCCTGCCCAGGAAACTTCAAGATCTTAATACATCGGGTCATGTCATATGGTGGCAATTTTGCTCCATGTAGTTGTCTTAGGGTTGAAACTGCCAGGAGCAGCAGAGATCGACCTAACCATCTCACTTTCTAACCTCAGGTTTTTCATTGACCACGCCGCTGCCTCACCTTTCACAGCAGCCCAACTTGCAGACGTCCTCTGCTAGAGGAGCTGACACCCAGGCACTCAGCAGCCAGGCTGACCTCACCACACTCATGCCTGCTCGGGGCGGGCCTGACCCACCAGGTTTGCACGCGCGCTTTAGACATGCACAAATATGAAGAAAAGTACTGACAGTCGCCTTCCTTTAAGAATGGCGTGAGGAGCTGTGGCCACCGGTTCAAGGTGGAACACTTGTCGCTGACGAATTAGTAATTTTGTAGTTATCCTTAGGGTGCAAACCGTGTGACAGAAGACATTCTAACAGAGATGAAATAATGCTCAGGGGCGGGGGCTGCCACAATGTTCTATGTTTCTACCGTTGTCCTTACTGTTCAGTGAAGACTTCATCCTCTAGTAATAAAGAATAATGTATGTAAATCTGTAAGACCCTGAGCCGATAAACAGCTGTCAGGAATGAAGGGTTTCTTATCCATAAAGGGGACTGAAAACTTATTACGATAATGTTATTGACTGTCATTTAGGGAGTGAGAAAAAGGAGAAGCAGACACAAATCTCCCATACAGACAAGATTCCTTTTTCTCATCTCTTCTTAAAACAATGCAACACATTCTCTCCTTTCTTGTCCCAAAGCAGAGTCTAGATAACTTCACGGTGTCCCTTTATATGGTATGAATTTAAGGGTGTCCTTTCTCAGGCCATAATTCCATAATGTCCTACATATACATACACTCAGTGGCCTGAGTGCTTGGCAGTGAGTTAGACATGTAACAGAGGCCTACTGGCTGGCAGCAAAGAGTCTTGCTTCAAGATAAATCAAGCATAGAGGTCAAGTTCGCACATAGGATAATTATTATTTTGAAACACTAATACTGTTCCCTTGGCCTAAAAGCCACCACAGGCAGTCTACACACTCCAAACAAGGCAAAGAGAGGCCTCATCTGATCCTACCACTCCGGCAGAGCAAAATGGACCTGGTTCTTTTTAGCAAATCCATAGACGTAGAAAGCAGAGAAGGAAAGGAGCCATGAACAGAAGCATGCTCTGAGGGCTGCTTGCCACACAAAGCAACCTGCTCTGCCATGAGCAAATAATTCTTCTTGGCCCATTGGCTAATTTCACTAATTAAAATGTCTATCCCACGCAGTCGACATAATTAAAATGGAAAATGCCATTCTTAAGTGGGTGGCTGAGATTACCTACTTAACAAGGAAAAATGTAGTTTTCAAATGAAGGGGGACTCTAGGGATTCCGAAGACAGTACAGCAGGGTCTCTCGCCATCAGAGGCACAAGAGATGATTGGGAGGGACAAGTGTCTAGAAAGAGGGAGAAGGTGTAAATAAGGTGGAAGGCTGGTGGGAGGAATCGTCTGCTTTTGAGATCCCACAGGTGGCCAGGTGGTGTCTAAATGAAGCTTGAAAAGGCTGCCTGCATAACCCCTTCCTCCTCTCCTGTTACTGTGGATCCTTCCATTGTTTCTAGAACTAGTGAATGGATGCTCCATGTAGTCATTCTGCACCGTGGTCTCCTGACCGCTGGGGGCGTTCAGTGGTGTTTGAAGAGTAGGCCAAGAACAAACTCAACTGGCATGGAAATTCATTTCCACTTCTCAAACCATACGTGCGATAACTTACGGGTTCAACCCGTCTGCAAATGGGAGATGTTTGGCATCGTCTTAGCAAAGTGGTTTAGATAACAGCCACGGGCCACTGAGGAAACAGAACACTGTGCACCAAAACACACATACACTGACCTCGAATGTGAGGCTAAGTTCATATCGCTGGACCTGGGGATCTTGACAGTGAAATCACCACACAAGATCCCCAGGAGGAGCTAGCTCTATTTCTTTTGCCTTCTCCATGTCAGCTAGCACAAAGCTAGTCACCTGATGGGTGACTAAACATGGGTTGCTTGTTCCTGAGTGCTGCCTGTGACATATGGGGGAAACATGTAACAGGCACGAAATGCTCTGATGCCTGACAGTGAATTTCTAAGCAGGATATGCAGCTCTTTTACCTACGTCACTCGGTACTCTGCCAAAAATTTGGAAATAAGGGGATTATATCAGCATAATGGGCAGTGTGCTGATATGAAACCAATTTGATATTTCCCTGGCATGGGAGTCTTCTTAGTAAAATGTCATATTTTGACCAGAATCCAGTAACGAGGAAAAGCCTGGGGCTCTGATGCCACACAGGCAGGAGACCATTTAGCTCAATTTCAGGGAAATTGACTCTGAGCACCTGTACACAGGGCTTCCCTCTCCAAAGTGGCACAGCCACCTAAGACTCTAAACAGGTGCTAGGCCACACTTCCTTTTGGGTAACCTTCAATGACCTTAGCATCTCCAAGACAGCATCCTTCTCTTCTCTTTGAAATACTTTTAATATCACATAAGACAGCACTTGACTGGGAGTTTGGACCTCCTTGGGCTGTCCAAGCTGTTTCCCAAGACCCCAACTATTTTTGTTTGTTTGTTTGTTTTTACTTTTTCTGTCAATTGGTACCTGAGATGTACAAGTTTCTATGTGTCTGCCTCTGAGTTCATCTTTCAGTAAGTTCTCATATTGCTAGCACAGTCTATGGAATTGGGACTATGGGATGGGTTGGGTTGTAGTTAGGGTTTGGCTAAATATTATGCTGCAGTAGTAGGTATACCAGATAGCTCATTGCTCTGCCTTAGTTCCATAATCACACCATGTCATCATGTGGCATGATGGAGTGACAGTGTTGGTGACCCTTCTGATTACAGGTGCATCAGGGGAGATGACTACATTGGGGACCATGCCTGCAGACACAGCCCTTCCTACAGACACCCTCATGCTTGCACGCAACAGCTCTGCTGCCTTACCTACACACACCTCCAACATCAGCACCACAGATACCTCCTCAGGTGTGACCATTATGTGACATATGTTTTAAAGGCTATGGAGGCTCCAAACTTGAGTGTAACTCTTATTTTACTCCAGATACTACTTTCAGATTTCCCATCCTTTTTTTTTATCATCTTGATAAGAAATTAGGCAAAAAAACTTATGAGGAAGCTTTTTGGGGATAATTGCAGTTTTACTATTATTATTGTAAAGTTCATGACAAAGAAGTGGATAATATTACATTCATGGCCCGTAGCTCTGGGATCAAATCCATCTGCCTCAGTTTTCTAGACAATCTAGGACTAGTAACTCAGTTTCCTTTCTGTGAAAATAACCCTAATAAACTCATGTCATAAATTTCATAATTGATTTGAAGACTATACTCGCAACAGGTTTAATAAAATGGATGTAAGAAAAGCAGTCATTGGTCCCATTAGTGTCTAAAATAAGGAGAGCTGTAATTCAACAGAAAATGCTAGTTTGAGCAAAATTATTTTTCAGGTAAGAATTATACTAAGGAGCGAACAACTTGCCCTTTAAGTTGTGATCTCATATTTGCAATTACTTGAAATGTGTGTTATCAGAACAACTTGTGCGTAAGTCTTTGCCTCAGTTTGTTATTTTGGAAAGTATCAATTCAAATGAGGGAAGAATCACTTATCTTTGCTAAAGAGTTTTTTCCTCAAGCTTCAAGGTCATAAACGTATTGACTTTTATCCTTTTGTTCATTTCCTTGCAGGTGGCAACCTTACAACCACTGCATCATCCACTCTGGGCCTTACAACCACTGACCTTCCAAGCACAATAGGTGACAACCTTACCCCCAGTCATGCAGGCACACCTCTGCCACGGCTGGGCACGTCCTCACAGGCTCTCTGGCGGTCTCTACTTCAGGCTGCCTTCTTAGTGGAATCTTGAGTTCTAACCCTGATGGTCACAGAGCAGAATCTAGACACTGGTGCAGCGCAGGTGTAGCTGAGGCCACTAGGATATAGTGTCACGACCATGCCTCCCCTGTGGCATTTATGAGAACCCACATAAGCAATAGCCAAGTCTGTTAAAACTTATTACTCTGAAGGGCAGATGTAGTGTATGATGAGGAATTTTATCAAAGCCTCTACCCTGGAAGATCTGTGGCAGTGACATTGTTTAGGGTCAGGAAGCCAGTGCCGGCAAGCCCACCATTCTCCCCAGATTCTTCCAACTTTGAGAAGATTAGCAGAAACCATTTTGCTTGCACGGACTCAGACTCCCACCTTTTCTGTTAAATCAGTGGTTCTCATCCTGGCGGTTAAATGACCCTTTCACAGGAGTCGCCTAAGACCATCAGAAATATCAGATATTTATGATTCATAACAGCAAAATTATAGTTACGAAGTAGCAACAAGGATAATTTTATGGCTGGAGGTCACTACAGCATGAGGAATTGTATTAAAGGGTCACAGCATTTGGAAGGTTGAGAACCACTAAGTTAAATTCATATGTTACAATTACAATTGCAGTCTTACAGTGAGTGATCTTACAAGGTAACTGCTGGAAGACCAATTAGCTACCCTAGATCGTGTGTGTGGGAAGTATATAGAGGTTAAAGGTGGGAGCAAAGCAGTTTTTATCTGTTAACATCATCTGACCAAAAACAAAAACCACAACATTGCTTCATAGGGGTTATAGTTAAGAAAATGTAGTTTGAGACCAACAAAGTGAATGAAGACTTTTAAAATATTTTGGCAATTTTTAGATTTGGTCCTGTCACCAAGCTGACATCAAATCTGCACCCCAAAGTCTACCGTATTTCGACAGTCACAGTTCTGTTTATTTTGTATTTTAATGAAGATGATTTATAGTTAGCTCATTGGTTTATAATATTTGCATGTGTGAGGGGAAAATAAGATATTAAGCAAGCTGCATTATGTATTAAACCTAAACTGGAAAGTCTATGAAGCAGATTCTCAAAGATGAACACAGCAGATACATTTTAAAATAACATTTCAATGATTTGCCTCTTTTCTTTTTCATCTCTGTTACAGCTACCACTCAACCCAAGCCAACATGTGGTAAGTTTGTTGACCCAAAGGTTGCCTCTGTCACTTGAGAACAGCATTTCAATCATTTCTCTCTTTCTTCTTAATGCACTATTTCTATTTTTCATGGCTAGCTCTAGGTTTTAAGAGCCACTGTCTTTCCTTTTCTTCCTCCCCTTGTGGTGGAAGCCAAGTTTTTCTTCATGGCCAATGTTACCCTTCCATATCCTTTTGAATCTCAGCACTGCAGTCAGGTCCCCATTCACTCAGAGTCAAGGTCAACCTCCATTGGTTTGTTTCCTTAACATGATGTCTCAAGTTCCAGCTCCCTTGCTCTCCCTCT
>CABHPQ010075200.1:0-15972 GCA_902168405.1 Peromyscus aztecus | reverse complement strand
CTTATTTGTTCTGGACTGTCAGTCTCTCATTTTATTTGGAATACTTTGTGTGAAGTTTCCTTGTTTTGCTCTCTGTCTTTTTGTTTGCATACTCTTCTTAGATTGTTTTGCTACTCAGAAATACTTTCTTTTGAAGCATCAATACTTTGTGTATTTAGTATTTATTTATTTATCACTTTTTAAAATTACTGTATTCTGGTCTAACTTCCCACGTCCCTGATTACTGAGGTTAATGATGAAGCTTATCATTATTGATCTATGTCATGGTCCATTTTGAAAGGACAAATGTCATTTTAGGCCTTTTCTTCTTGAAAAGATCCTTGGACTAGTTGTAACCTGCTTCAGTGGTCTGTGGGTTTGTTTTATTGTCCGTAGGTTAGCAATGAGTCTCGTGTCTCTCCTGGATCAATGGTCTCACCTAGTAATTCTTGCCCAGTTTTTCACCAAGTAATATGTAAGGCATAGCAGATTATAACGTTACAGAAGATTGATTTTAAAGATAATGTAGGCCACAATCTTTGTATGTCTTAATTCCTAAATACTGAAAAAAAGGGTAATATTCTCTGAGTCTGTTGAGAAGGTAATAACTGAGTGTAAATTTGTGTTCTATGATTGTTGATAATAATATGCTATACTATACAACTCAACCTTTTTTGGGAGGTGTTGTCCTGTTGGATGACCAGTTGATTGCAATAAAGGCATAAAAGCAGGGAAGGTTAACCTACATGATGCACAACTTTTTTCCCTGTAACAGAAATGATGTGGCCTTTGCCAGTATAGTTGTGGTATGGTTATTCAAGTTAGTACTACTTTTATGAAAATTATATAAATTTCATTTTGATACCTTTTCAGATTTTTATGTGTTATGGAAATGATAGTTTTCATCAAGTTGTAGGAATTACCTTGATAGTTTTGATAGTTAATGTATGTGCATAATCTTTTAGTCAAGAACTTCAGGAAGGTTTATGTGAAAATTAAATATGAAATTAAATCTAATAGATTCTGAATTTGCTGCTATTTTTAATTTTTTCTGTAAAAATTGTGATATGCATGAAATTAATTGTATTGTACATATTTATTTCTATGTGTCTAAAGTGTTTTATTATTATATATATTGAGATTGTTTAGATATATATGTATATACATATATATTTATTCTATTCATTTATATTTCTTATGGCATTACATTAGAAAATATAATATGAAACTAAGAGAATGTTCACATAACAGTTTTCATCTGAAATTGTAGATATAATAACATACCCCTGCATAGTATGAACAATGAATGTGAGCTATATCTTTGGAAATTTGAAGGACTGAAGGAAGGAGACATTCCTAAGAGAAGCCACATGTCATTGGTGTCTCTTACATCCAATGAGGCAAAACAAGTCCATCAAACCACCTTTTGCCAGTGTGAAGGGCCTAAAGGGATACATGTTCTATCTCATGCTCTTTCGGAAGGCCTCAGCCCCTTGCAGGGACACAGTGCTGCTAAAGATTTCAGATTAGTCTCTTGACTGGTAGACCAGTAGTACACAAATGGAAGGGTTAGGCCGAGAAAGGGACGTCTCCAAGGAAAAGAACTTCAAAGTGTTATGTTGCTTCTTAAACCAATGTAATGCCTGACTGGTTGGCATCTTGGAAGACGGGCTCAGAGAAGGTATAAAAGCGTGTGTTGAAAAGCACAAGTACACTCTTGAGGACATGTAAAATCATCAATCGAGCTGGGGAAAAACCTGTCCCATTGAACTCACTTTATCTCATTAATGTGTACTGAACATCTCTGCTAGGCACTGAGAGTAAAGCACTGGGCATAACACACATGTTCTGTGGTCTAATGGAATGACAACCTCAGTAAAATTCATGCTAAAAGAATCTGCACTAAATAGTTCCAGAATAGCATTGTTAGATGATCCTTTTCATCTTAGAATACATTCTCTGTATTTTTAAATAGGTGGATTGTGGGACACATTAAGGACCTATCTGAAAAGTATCCCATTTTGACAATTTCATTTCTAAGAATTTTATTGTAAGATATGCTTTATATATATATATTTAATTATTGGGACATATGGAATACATATAAAATATCTTTAGAAACATATAGAATAAGCAGTGTTGTAAAGATAAAAACAGGCAGAACTTGACTATATTTAAAAGAATACTTTCAGTGAACTAATTTGTGTTTAAATTTGTAAAATAGGAATTTATTCAAGACATGTTTGCGTACACATCAGGTATATCCAACGTTTACTAGTTTGCCTTCTCTCTAGATCTTGGGGTATTGAGACAAATGAAATCCCTTGACAATTAAAGTATTCCAGGAAGAATTTGAAATACAGAGAATTTTATCCTTTTTTCTTACATATCTGAAACTGAAGATATATACTTCTTGACAAATTCATCATTTCTGTATTATCTTCTTGCAAATATCAAGTGGTATAATTGAGTTCATAACATATGTGTTTCTATTTTTGTTTGGGTGTGTGCATGCATATGTGGTGAGTTATAAAGACACAAATTGATAAATTATGTTCTTGTGGAACAAGTCATAGTCTGAAGACTGACAACAAATTGGCTGTATTGCTTTAATATAAAATATGCTAGTGGCTTCTATTACAATAATATTAATGTACTAAGGAAACCGTACATTTGCTTGTTTGAAATTCTCATGAAAATATTATTTCTTAATAAACTGCATATCGTTAAATTATTATGTTTGAACATTTAGTTTAAAAAGCTTTATTTCTATCAGTTTTCATTATTCTTTGTTTTAGAACATAAATTACTAGTATCTTCTAATTTGTTCATTTCTCTCCTTAAAATATTTAAGTCTTTGAAAGCATGTATAAAAATGACCTTAGTTATTTTTGCTTTCAAGTTTTCTTGAAGTCATGAGAATGAGATTGAGATTGAATATTGAATATTAATGATATAAAATTAACATTGAATATTAATGATATAAAATCTACTTGACTTACAATTTGTTCACTTGTTTGATTTTTTTTTTTTAGTTTTGAGAAATGTGTGAGTGCCAAAGAAGCCTTGGAGGCTGATCTTTATCAGAGATTTATCTTGGTGCTGAATGAGAAGAAAACAAAGATCCGAAGCTTGCATAAGTTGTTAAATGAAATCCAGCAGCTAGAACAGAACATGAAACCTGAAAGGTACATCCTTTTTGCTCCCCAACACCAGTTGTAAATCTAGGGAGAATGTCTTTACAAGGTGATGGCAAGGTAGATGCCAACTTTTAGAATATGGGTTTTGTTTGTTTGTTTTGTTTGGGTTTTTTTTGTTTGTTTTTGTTTTTGTTTTTTTTTTGTAGTCTGGGTTTAGACATTCTAGCACAGGTGAGTGCATTCTCCACAAAATTTCTCCATGACTTCCATGGTGTCATTTAAAGTACAACATACAATCGTAACCTATAAAGCTGGCATGGAGTTTGTGGTGGTTTGAAAGAAAACAGCCCTCAAAGGAAGTGACATTATTAGGAGATGTGGCTTTATTGGAGGAAGTGTGTCACTGTGGAGATGGGCTTTGAGGGTTCATATATGTTCAAGCCATGTCCAGTGAGACAGTCCACTTCCTATTGCTTTTGATCAAGGTGTAGCCAGCATTATGTCTGCCTGTAGACCTCTATGTTCCGCACCATGATGGTAATGGACTAAACCTGTGAAACTGTAAGCGAGCCACCCCAATTAAATGTTTTCCTTATAGGAGTTGCTGTGGTCATAGTGTCCCTTCACAGCAATAAAAACCCTAACTAAGACAGGTTTTAATTTATTTAATTCTTAGACATTATGAACTAAGAAATATATCAGTTAAGAAAACCTTGCACCTCCTCAAGGCTGCAAGTTGGTTACACATCTGTAATCTTTGCATCTAAGCAATGTTAACTTTAGATCCAACTAATGAATGCTAAATTCCATGGGGCATTCATGTTGTCTGATCAAAGTATATTATTTTATTCTATCATTATCAAGTATTTTTCTTTCTGTAACTATCTGTATACTTGATTCCTAAGGGAAAACATCATCGATTACAAGTGACTAGTATAGGTTTGGATAATTTTAAGTGTTTTCAGTCATTAACTCACTTAGATTAGATTCAGTTGCCTTGAATCTGAAATGAAGCATAGGGTTTCAAATACCATAGTATAAAGAAGGTAACAGTGAATTTTAGCCTTTCCTAAATCAGGTCCTGGTCTGGCATTGAGGGCTATTTACATATGGTACTGAACAATCATATAAGCTCTCTGTTCTTCGTTTTGGGGACACTTTAGTGAAATGTAGAACTGCTTTCAGATTTTTACAATGCTAAGGACTGGCCCACAGAGATTAGAAGAATAAAATGTGATAAGGTAATTAAGTAATTAATAAGAGTGAACATTAAACAGCCATTTATAATTAAAATAAAACCTCTTTCTTTTATGGGACTTATCTCTAAGTGATTTTATCTAAATCACATAATTCTCTCAATATTTCTATCTGAGCAGAACCTTTTTTCCAGGAACATTTGTTTCTATTTGCTTACTGGTAATGTAAATAGTTAGCCACAGGTGAACTGATGATTTCCAGTTCTGCCTTTCTCTGTTTCCAGGGAAACTATATGTTCTGAAAAACCAACTGACCAAGATGCAATTTATGATGGAAGTACTGATGAAGAAGGCGGAGCTTCTGAGCTGGCTACAGGTGAGAGGGTCATCCTTACCTTGTTTAAGATGATACTTGGACTTACTACTATAAATATAAACCAAAGTAAAAAAATTATGATAAAAGGTTTTCTGTAAATTGATCAAATATTTTTAGCCTAGAGCTTTCAGAACATAACATTAAAGTTAATGTTTACCCTAGACTGTACAGTTAGCCACGGCCAGGCAAAGCAAGCAGGCACACAACCGTACAGTAGGGCTGTGTTTTCACTGTTAAAGGAGGACGCATGAATGAGAAGGCAGGACGTCATCATGTTCAGGATCACCAGCGAGGAACTGGTTCCTTTCATCTCTGAGATCTTACGGAGCTGGGACTCTGGGTAGAGTTGGGTGAAGTTGAAGTCTTCCTTTCTGCTATTTCGTGGAAAGGATTAAAATGGACGGAGATAAAAGATATCTAGCTGGATAGGCCGGGCGTTGGTGGCGCACGGCACGCCTTTAATCCCAGCACTCGGGAGGCAGAGCCAGGCGGATCTCTGTGAGTTCGAGGCCAGCCTGGGCTACCAAGTGAGCTCCAGGAAAGGCGCAAAGCTGCACAGAGAAACCCTGTCTCGAAAAAAACAAAAACAAAAAAAATCTAGCTGGGCATTTTTCCAACATTTTTTATCTTCATGGTCTTTCGCTTGTATATTATGGTTTCAGATGTTGTGATTTTTCTGGGTTTCCTTTCTGTTTGTATGCGTGTCTGTGTAGGTGTGTTTCTGCGCTTCTTTGTTTTCCTTTCCTGTTGTTCTGGTTTGTTTATTTGCCTGTTTTTTTTTTTTTGTTTTTGTTTTTGGTTTTTTTTTTTTTTTTTTTTTTTTTTTTTTTTTTTTTTTTTTTTTTTACCAAAGAGAGAATAAAGGCTGCAGTTGAATGGGTGGACGGATGGGGAGCATATGAGAGGAGATCGAGAAGGGAAAACCTGCTCAGAATATATTGCATAAAAATTATTTTCAATTTGAACAAGTCCAAAAAGGACAGAAACAAGGAGGAAGGCATCCTGGTTTTCAATTTATAAGATTTATAAGCCTTATTCAGTCCTGTGAATCACAATCCCAGCAGGTATTTAATCCTATGAGTTATTTTGTAGTTATAATAATTGGGGGGAGGGCAGTAGAAGTAGGGAACTCATGTAACACTAACAAAGTTTTGACCTAAACCTAATATAAATCCATCTTTAGGAAAGATGTGTATTTTAAAATATAATGTTTTTATTCTTTGAGAATTTCATGTATCCATACAATGTGTTTTGATAGTGTTGAGCCTCTGCTCCTTGTCCTGACTGTTCCGAATCCACTCACTACTCCTCCCCCAACTTAATGTCTTGTGTTTGGTTGGTTTTTATCAACCCACCAAGTCCAGTTTGTGGTATGTATCTACCTGTGTGTGTGTGTGTGTGTGTGTGTGTGTGTGTGTATTTTTTTTCATGGTTGTGGGGCTACCCACTGGTTCCTGGTCAACTTACTCGAGGCCCTATACTTGAGGAAAACTGACTCCTTCTAGAAGCCATTGGCAGCAGCTCCTTATCTAGGAGTAGGGTTCCTCCACACTGGAGTATTGGCTGGCCTGCTCTTATACAGGCAGTTCCAGCTGCTGTGAGTTCGTGAGCACAGTGCTCCTGTAATCTAGGAGACACTGTACTGCTCCAGTCCTTCCCAACCTCTGGCTCTTAAAATCCTTCAGTTTCCTTTTTCTTTAGTGATCCCTGAGCATTTAAGGGGGAATTCTGATAGGTCCCACATGTGACTAGGTAACTCACAGACACTTTATTCTTTGCACTTTGACCAGCTGTGGGAACCTCAATATAACATGTCAGTGAAATGGATGGAATAATGTAGGATAGGAGTTAAGGGAATCACAGATGAGAGCACAGACATAAAGAAGCCTAAGTTTCAAAAGAAAAGGAGATAGACTCGCAACTGGAGGGAGAAGTAAAGAAAGGGAGAAGAAAAATATTTGTGTTCTGATAGGAGCCAAAGAGCTTGTGAATTGGTTTGTCTAGGACACTGAAGGTTTGTGCAGTGATGGTGAGTGGGGGAAATGAACGAACAAATCTCTAGAAAAGTGGAGATTAAGGGAGGGTTATTAAACTAGCTAATTGATAAATCAAATTTTATTTAGTTCACATTATAACACAAATGCACTTTCAAACATGAGAGTTTTTATCATTTAAAGGAAATAGTTCCTTTACATTTTCCCTACTTAAACAATTTTTATATATTTTAATCAAAATGTAATTACTTAATTTTCCTCCTTCCCTTTCCTCTCTCTGAGCCTTCTCATGTCCCCCTCTAACTTCTTCATGCTGCTCTCACTCTCAGATTCATAGCCTCTTTTTCCCCAGTTAGTTTTGCATCTATCCGTTATATATATATATGTATGTACAAATATATAAATACAACCTTCTGAGTTTGTTTTTGTTATATATATATATAGTTTTAAAACTATTTCAATAGTTTTTAAAATTCAAAAAAGAAAATCTTTGTTCTTTCCATCTTTAACTTTTCAGAATTTTTAATAATTGCAGTGGACTTTGATTTTGTTCTTAAATCTAAATAGCATATCTCACCCACACATATAGAGGATAAAAATTATTGATGAGAAATATATCATTTAATTTGTATACATGAGATTAGGGACTTTTATGTGTTAAACCTATTTTTAGCAAAGCTTGAGTATAATTGTACTATTTTAAATTTGGTAACATTTCTCTTTTATCTTAGTTTATTTTGTATTTTTCTTTCATTTTATGTGTCACTTATATAGATCCCACTTAACTAAATATTTAACATGTAAGCCTCTGGGTTTTTTTGTTTGTTTGTTTGTTTTTTTGTTTTTTTTTTTTTTGAGGCAGAATTTCTATGCGTAGCTTTAGAGCCTTTCCTAGAACTCACTCTGTAGCCCAGGCTGGCCTCAAACTCACAGAGATCCGCCTGCCTCTGCCTCCTGAGTGCTGGGATTAAAGGCCTGCGCCACCACTGCCCGGCTATTTTTTAGTTAGTTGGTCTTAGTAAAAAAGAATCACAGATCTGAAACTGTTGATGTTGAACCACAAACTTGATTCCACAGATCCGAGAGGAAGCCTTATGTGTTAGCTAACAGATGGGCCTCTGTAGATTACCAGCTTCTAAAATGAGATGTTCTGTAGCCTGGAATACAGCTTATCCCATGGGGCATGCATGCCACAGTCATTTCACCTCAGGTCTCATGTTCCCTGTATTGTGACTGTGAGCTCAGTCTGAATTGACTCTTCTTGAACTTCTAGCATTTTAGTGGCGAACCAAGCTTCTCTGCAATATAAGTAAACACGTGGCTCTGTTGTCAATACTACTGTTTCAGGTAAACCTGCCTTCCCTCCAGTAAAACAAGTGAGAGAAGAGTCAGGGAGGATTACTAGATTTACTCTGTCTTTCAGAAAGCCATTTCTAAAAGTGTGTGAATGTATAATTTGGTAGTAATTTTATTGTGTGACTTTTGTTATTAGTTACTAAAATTCCTACAGTCCTCGTGAGTTGTTTACAGGATTGCCCTGGTCCTTTGTGATGACTAAAGTTCACTGAGGTGCTGATCTTTCACTGATTCAACCATATTTATTTCAAGAGAAAGATGTATTTAATTCTTTTTTTTTAAAGGTAGACTATCTCTATATATGTTTGGCTTTCCTAGAACTCACTATGTAGACCAGGCTGACCTCAAACTCACAGAAATCCTTCTCCCTCTCCTTCCTTAGTGCTGAGATTAAAGGTGTTTGTCAACACACCCTGCAAGACCAGTTTACTTTAATGAATTTATCCAGAAGTAGGATCTGGATATTGTCGTTTGAAAGAAATGTGTGTGCAATAGTTTTATGGATAAAAAAAAATAATTTTCTTGCCTAGAGTTTAAAATTTTCTTTGTCATTAGGGCTGATGTCATTATCCATTAAAAACTAACTCCTGAGAAGTAGTCTAGTCTCATAAACTGTATAATGCTTATATAGCATGAAATTATATAGCATAAAAATTTCTCGAAAAGCTGGAGATAGAACTCAGTGGTAGAGTGTGTCCCAGCATGTATATGGTCTGGAGTTCAATTCCCAACATCTCATAAAATAAATGGATCTTAATGGTCTTTGGAACAACTTATTACCTAAGAGATTTCCAAGTGTCTCAGTTAAGGTTTCTATTGCTGCGAAGAGACACCATAACCACAGCAACTTTTATAAAGGAAAATATTTAACTGGGGTGCTTACATTTTCAGAGGTTTAGTCCATTATCATCATGGCAGGACATGGCAGCATGCAGTCAAATATGGTGCTGGCTACCTTTTGATCAAAAAAGCAACAAGAAGTGGTCTGAGATACTGGGTGTGGCTTGGACATATATGAGACCTCAAAGACCACCCCTACAGTGACACACTTCCTCCAAAAAGGTCACACATACTCCAGCAAAGCCCATCTTAACAGTGCCACTCCTTATAAGCTTATGGGAGCCAATTACGTTGAAGCTACCCCACCAAGTATCCCTAAATATAATAGGCAATACAATTCATATTTTTCTATAGCAAAGTTTACTTCCCAAGATATTGATGTCCAGAATTTTGAGACAGCTTAAAATAACATTAATGACTTCATTGCTAAAATTATTACTGCATGCTCTAGCCTTAAGGTTGGTAGAGTTTTTGTTTTGTTTTAGATTAAGGTCATAACAGCTAAAATAGCTGAAATCACTATAGTGAAGCCTTGGATTACAGAGAGAACTGGGTCACATTCATTGCTCTATAACTGATTCTAATGTCTCAGAGACTTTAAGAGTTTTCTAGGTATTCTTCGTTCCCCCTGCCGCAAATTGTTTTTTGTTTTGTTTTGTTTTGTTTTTCAATTAGAACCTGAAGGGTTATTATAAATACTGTGAACCATCCTTCTGTATAGGAAACTGTGTTTTTGTATCCAAATTGAGAAAACTTCTTAGTTTATTTTAATGAATAATACAATCTCACAAAGTAACTTATAAGTGCCCAAGTATCAGATATATTGTAATGACCTTTTTTTTTTTTTCATTCTGAACTCTTTTAATATTAATTCAGAACTGTATTGGCACTGGAACAGTAGAGCTATATATCATAATAAATTTAATTATATATGAACACTCTTAAGAATTTTAACCAGTTCAAAGCATTTCAGGTCTTAGTATGGTTTAAAGAGCAAACAAATATTTGCTAGAAAACTAGATTAATTTCATAGAGATAGGCTTTTTCTTTTGAAATATTTTAATCATGTTTAATCACTGTTAATTAGCCATCACATAAAGAAGTATATGTAAGATTATTTAGTTTTAATAAACAATTAGTGTATTTGAATAATCATCATTTTACTCATGGAAATAGGCATTATTTCTTACCATTGCATAATATTTGAATTAGCCTTACTAAAAGATCAAATACAAAAATACTTCTCTACTATGTTTTGCCTTTCTTTCAGTGCAGATTAAAACACACAAATATTAAAAACAAATAAAGAAGCTTTCTGTCCATTTCTCTGCATAATTATTTGCTCAAGATTTAGCACATTAGTTTAATTAATCCTGCTTCTTAGCCAACAGGAAGGTCCCTGTATAATTTCTGTCAGTCATTTGGGTTTCTACTTAGTTGCTAGGCTTCCTGGAAGGAAGTGTGGTTATAAAATAGCCTTTTTGAAAATAAATGAATGGCCATGCCAAACAGTGGATGAATACTGATACAGTTGCTTTTAAAAATAGAACAGAATCTAAAATTTCTAAGTATCAAAGGGCTTGTTGGTTTGAACAGTGAATCTCCACTCACACAGGGTAGAGCAATGTGTACTGCCAATGAGATTACCCAGAATCCTAACCCTGGAACCGTAAATATGCTCTTAATCTTATCCAGCATCCTTATCATAGATATATTTATTTAAGAATTCTAAATGGAAAGCTCAGTTTATCAAAACCTATCTCTGTGCTGAGAAGACAATTTGGGTCGTTTCATAGCAGGAGTGGGGTTTTACATGTAAGTATCACTGCCAGGAACTGCCTCATACATATTATTTCAGAGGGAATGGAGTCCTAGGAAGGTCAGTACATTACCCTTGGCCACATAGAAGAATTTTTATATTTGCCTTCTAAAACAATAAATTAGCTACATTTGTAACTTATGGTTGAAATATAAAACACTTGGAATTTCCTAACACTGAAAATCGAGCCATTGACAGGAGGGTATTGAGGACTCTCAGTTCCTGGAGAGATCCTGTGTGTAGGTATTTGCTTGAAAGACTGTCTTCATCATAAGTGGAACAAGTCAGACTTCATGCAGCTTGCAGAGAAAACTTAGATGGACCTATTTCTAATGCCGTCCTTGCTCTGCTTGGTAATTTCTTCATATTCCTTTTTGAATATCTTTTAATATATGTGCACTGTATTTACATCACTTCTGCACTTCATTCAGCCAAATTCATGGCCTTCTTTTTTTACAATTACTGTCGTTATACATATATGTGTGTTTGTTCATATTATGATATATAAAATATATATAAATGAATGAATATATAAATATAATCTGGTGACCCTATTTGTTGTTGTTTATCTTTATTTTTAGAGATGACCACTTGGTACTGTCAATTAAGAGTCTGTCCCCCCTTTTGGGGAGGAGACTGGCTGGCCCTCTCTAGCATTCATTAATTGTCTGTAGCTCTTCATCTAGAAGCCAAGAGAGAGACAACCATGATCCC
This sequence comes from Peromyscus aztecus, assembly GCA_902168405.1. Taxonomy (NCBI): domain Eukaryota; kingdom Metazoa; phylum Chordata; class Mammalia; order Rodentia; family Cricetidae; genus Peromyscus; species Peromyscus aztecus. Next base: position 4,558 of record CABHPQ010075200.1, on the reverse strand, counting down.
TCACCGCCGGTGAGATTTCCCTGTCGACATTGGCATGGCAGATGGTGTTATAATTTGTGTCTTGTTAAGCAGACATACTGTTTTGACACCGGGGTGCAGCTTCCCTGTCGTATGGAGAATACACAATCAGCTAACTAATATGCTTGTCCCTCGGCCCTTACAGTGTTTCTGCCCTGCTTCCATGATGTTCTCTGAGCCTTAGGTATAAGATTGTGCTATAAGTATATGACTTCCTGGGCAAGTATTTTCACTTTTTTGTGTGTCCCTGAAGAAACACAGAAATTGTGTTTGAATTGTCTCTGACTATAGATAGTAAAAACTGCTGGCATCTCCTTTCTTTTCAAAGCAAGAGCCAATCAGAAATTGATGAAACAAACAAACAGAACCATGTCAGAACACCCATGAAGGGCAAGCAGGAGCACAAGACCTGCTTAGAGTTGAAGGCTAACACAGCGTGGATAGTAACTGCCATTCTTGCTCTGTGCCCCTTTTGTGAACTTGGTATGGGGATTCTCATGGGACCTGGCAGACCAGAAGGATTGGCACTAATTTGCATGGGACCAAAAAGGCTCGATTGATCTTCCCAGAGGTTGAGGTCCACATCTGGTGACATTTCTTGCTGGAAGTAATGATCTTGGCAGTGGTAAATAAATGAGTTTTCAGCAAAAGCAGACATGCAGAGAGACAGGAAATCAGGATCCATACCCAGTTGGGGAGGGTGAGCAAAGAGGGAATAGAAGCTTCAGATTTTACCCAGATGTGGAATACAGTAGAAAAAGACTTCAAAGCACAATTCAAATATTTGAAGAAAACATGCTTAAAGAATTAAAAGCAAGCATGATAATATGTTAACATGGAAAGATTCTTAACAAGGAGTTCGAAGTTATTATTTAACAGGTACAGAATGGGATTTTCCATGAGAGTGGTTCAACAGGTGTCTCACGACAGCAGAAGGAGAATCAGTGGACTTGAGGTTGATGAATAGAGTGTGTAATCTACGAGAACAAAGAACAAAAAATACCAAAGAAAAGATTCTCAGAGGCCTGGGGGATATCCTCCAGTGTGCTGATAAAAGTCCCTATAAATGCGTGAAGAGACAAACGTGGAAGCTAGAAAAATGCTTGAAGAAATAATAGCCAAGTCTTATCAAAAATAGTAAGTATTCAAAATATCTAAACCCTAAGTAGCATAAGTCCAGAGATGCATACTGAGACATATAACCATAGCCTGAAAGCCAGGGGCAGAGAGAAGGAGATTATCCTGATAGCCACTGCCCCTCCAGTGCCTGCGACCTGCACAGGGCCTCCGGTGTTGTTAGCTCGTCATCTGAAGCATGGGACAGATAAAGGCCAGAAGAAAAATGAATGGCATTAATGCAGTTCTGAAAGTAAAGAGAAAAACATGAATCTATAATTTTATATTCAGTAAAATGTCTTTCCAAATGAAGAGAAAGTAAAACCATACTTATTTTCAGTTTCTTAGGCTTAACCCACACTTACACCCACTTACACACATGCATATGTATACCACACACTAGGATCCACATGAGAGCAAACACATGGTTCTTACCGTTCTGAGTTATGCTTATTGTAATCCTTTCCAGCTCCACCCACTTTGTGTATGTTATAAAATTTCATTTTTATAGTTGAGTAAAATTCCAGTGTGTGTATGTAACATTATACTGAAGATGAGAAGAAGACAAGGATGTTCAGATATTGCGGAATAGTACAAGAGAAACTCCAGACAGGAAAGCAGAAAAGAGAACAAGAAATACGCAAGCGTGGGCAGGAGAGGAGTGAGCGAAGGAAGGCTGAGGAGAAGGAGAATCCACTAGAAAATGTTATTTGAAAATGCTGTCACTATACCTGACATTGTGTATGCCAATTTTCAATTAAATAATATAAAATGAGACAGTCATTGGCAAACTACCTTATCAGGAATACTAAGAGAAATCCTTCAGGCTGAGATGAAATAATCACAAATTTTAGTAGGAATTACAGAAAGAAATTAAATCACCAAAGCATGAAATATATGAAGTAATAAATACTATATATATCAAGAGAATATAATACTTAATTACTTGATGTCCTTGACTTAAGATTGGACAATAAAGTTAATGTAACACTATGAGTGAGCTTAAAACAGAGATACAACAAACAGCAATAACAGAGTAAACCTGCCATAGGACTACATAGAACAGTATTCCATATTTTACCAGCAGCCTAGAGTACATCAATAGATAGAAGTATGCAGTTTGTAATTTAAAATATTTCCACAAAGAAATTTCTGGGCTCTGGTGGCATCCTAGTAGTTTCGAAGTTTAACTATTTAAGTAAGTTGTAACAATCTCTGAAAATTTGTTTCAGAAAATAGAGAGGTTAATACTTCCAAATCGTTCTGTGAGACTGATATTAGCATAATGTAAAAGTCACAAATAATAGAAGAAATTATAGAGTAATATCTTTCATAACCAACGATACAGAAACTCTAATCAAAATATTAGCAAAGTGAAAACAGAAATAGTAAATATATATCATGCACAACTGATTTTTATCTTTCTAGTGACAAAAGAGTTTGCATCTTAAAATTCATCAATTTACCTTACATTGCTAATACACTAACGCACACACAAAAATGAGATTTCAATGTACAACCCACCCCTCCAAAAAAAAAAAAGAAAAAAGAAAAAGCACCTGGATTTTCCACACACGTTACTGGAACATTCAACAAAATGGGAATATAAAGGAGCTTCTCAGCCTGATGAAAGCATTTGTCAGAATCTCACAACTTTAGCATAGTTAACGGTGAGCTCCTGGCTAACACCACCCCAATATCTGGAAAAAGAGAATGACTGCTTTCATCACCTCAACACTTTTGTCAACTTTGTATTGCAAATTCCAGCCAGAATAGTTACTTGAGAGAATAAATAAAAGACACCCCGACAGGCTAATAGTGAGAACTATCACTTTATTGACATGATGCTATCAGCTAAGAAACTGAATTAAAGTAGAGCCAGTCAATGAGTAAACCTGGTGTCAATGTGTGATAACAGTGCATAAAACTCAACTGTATTTCAATAAATTTTCAATGAGCAAACCAAAAGAAATCAAGAAAATAGAGAGTAGCCTCAAGAAGAATAGGGTTGGGAATACATCCCTACTGATGAACATTTTCTTAGTTAGCATGAGGAAGGTCCTTGATCCAATCCCAGCTATATAAAGATAGTGATAATAATAAGTTCTAAAGACTAAGTTAAAGAACAAACAAAAAATCAAGAACGTGTATACTGAAAAAAACATGAAAAAAAGGAAATGAATAGGAAAGCATCCGAATTTATTGACTAAAAATTTTTATTTTGCTTAGTTAAAGTCAGCCCATTATATCAGGTTTTAGTTTCCACACATCCATAACAAAAATCACAGCTGGTATTTTGGCAGAAATTGGCATGCCCATCTTAAAATTTAAACTGAAATGGAATAATTAAAATATTCCTAAAAGCAAGAACCAGAACTTTAAGAGTTACTACACAGATGGAGAAATTAAGACATTATAATTTTAGCATTAGGATGGCCATTACATAAATTGAACAGAATTGTCGGAGGACAGACTATCATGGTTCTGTTCAACTGATCCTTAGCAAAGTTACCAAGACAACAGAGAAAGGGTAGTTTGATGTTTTTTCTGTTTTAGTTGGACATTTGTTATCTATTTGAAAAACAAATTAACTTAAATATTTGCTCAACATGTTTCTAAAACTAGCTCAAGTAGATCATAGGCCTAAATGAAGAAAAATCTTAGTTCGTATCTATAATATCAAAAGTAAAATACGCCGGGTTGTGGTGGCGCACGCCTTCAATCCCAGCACTTGGGAGGACCAGCCTGGTCTACAGAGTGAGATCCAGGACAGGGACCAAAACTACACAGAGAAACCCTGTCTCTAGGAAAAAAAAAAAAAAGTAAAACACATGCTAGACAGAAATGGACTGTATTTTATCATAAAAACTTTTGTAGCTCTTAAGGACACCATTAAGTAAATGCTATAATTTAGGAGAAAGCATTTGCAAGCCCTGTGTCTGACAAGGGACTTGTTTCCTAAATAAAGAACCCTGTAACTAAATAAAAAGAAAAGAAGCAACAAAAGACTTTAATTGGCAGTTCATTGAAGATGATTTAATACTCACTAATCGCTAATAACCAAATGGAAATCTGTCAAACAGTATTAGTCATTAGGGAAATATAAATTTCCCAAAATAAAATCCAATACTACTTCAAAGAGATACAGATTAAATCAAGTACTGGGAAAGATGTAGAGGAAATTGACCAGTTACACATTGCTGATGAGAAGGAAAAATGTTCCAAACACTTTAGAAAAGCATCTTGCAGTATCTGTTTTGCTTTTAAAAAATTATTTCATGTGTATGAATGTCTGCCTGTGTGTATGAGTGTATATGTCCTGCATGCATGAAGAGCCCATTGAGGACAAAGTGAGTGAGTATGAGTACAACCCCTAGGACTATAACTAAGGGTGCTTGTGAGCTGCAGAGTGGGTGCTGGGAAC
>CABHPQ010075194.1:0-14697 GCA_902168405.1 Peromyscus aztecus | reverse complement strand
CATCAAGAGAAAAGGAGAGGGTAAGGAGCTGGCAGGTGTCTTGTGTGAGAAATATTGGACAGGGATCAATAGAATTAAGATGGAGAAAATGTTAAACTTGGGTTCTGAAGGATATTCAGTGCTACCCATTGACAGACTGGTTGAGGACTGCTGAGAGCTATCAGATTCCTTCTCACCTCTCCAGCTCCCTTCCTCCTTCTCTGCATACTGCCCCCCACCCTGCTTTTGCCTCATGATCTCTTGCAGACTAAAATAATAAAACACATTCACTTCCAGTTTGTGCTTCTCTTTGTGCCCATAACTTTTCTTTCTTGTGGCTCTAGTTCACACTGTTACCAGGGCACACTTTCTAAAACAATGGTTGGATTTTCTCCTAAAAAAAATTCATATCACTCCTTCACAGAGGAGCAAACTAGAAATTCTATCTACCATTCACAGCTCAGTTATAATGCTTAAATACATGGTGCACATACACCGCTTTCCGCCTGCCTCCGCAGAATTGTTCTTTCTTCTGCTATTTCAACATGTGTTGCTTGTACCTGTACATGCATCATCTTCAATTATGCCTTATGTGCTTATATTTAGTTTTTTTTTTCATAAGACTGCAAAGACCTCCAGGGGAATGACTAAACTTTGGGTCTGAAACAATAGCCCTAGTAGCAATAAAGTAACAACTCTCACAAAATACCAACAATAGCAGTAGCAGAAGCACAGAACACAAACATTAATGTCCATGTGTGTGCTGTAGAACTTGTAGAATGCTTGGCATCCTCAGATTATCATCTCATTTACTATCTCCCAAGTACAACTATGATTCTAATTTAACAGATACAGAACTAGCAGCAGGGAGGGAGGTCACATTTCCAAGATCCAATGACTTATACACAGCACACTTCAAATGGAATTAGGAGTTCATCTTCTCCTTAAGTCCACAATGTCTTTCCCATCTAGCAAACAGCAACAATTGCAGGGCTGCAAACCAAAGAAACTCATTTCAGAAAGACTGGAGGCGTTGGAGTTCATTACCATCAAGTTCTGTTCAACTGCTTTCTTCAGCTTCCAAATCAATCAAGAGCTGTCTCTTTAGCCTGTGTTGCAGAGCATGTGTGTTTGGGGGTTGTTATGACCCACATACTCGTTTAATTGAGGTCTGCTTATGAGAATGTTCACTTAATGATCAGCATCCAACCTACATGTGTGCCCAGGGTATGGTGAATATGTGTGAAGCTGGCAGAGTGAAAGCAGGCATGAGAATGAAAACAACCCTTGGACCACTGGGCAGCAGGACAGAGGACAGGAAGTACTTGCCTTAAGGACCCCTTGGAACTGTATGGTATGCAAAGCTGCTGGGTTTTGCCAGTTTCCTATTGCTCAATGAAAGGAGATTTCATTTCTAATTATGGGTGAGCTATTTTTGTCATATTCCCCTCCAGGGTCACTGCCTCCTATCCTGCACTTATTAATTTGGGAAACATTTTGGAAAATAGTGGAGATTAAGACTGATGGGTGCTATTTTAAACTATACTCCAAAGAGAAGCTGAAATAAGCAAGTCAGTGCATCCTTTGGTAAGTTGACAGGCAGTGAATTGTAGCAAAAAGGGAATTAAGCTCCAGGCCAAAATTAAGTCTTATAAAGCATCCTAGCTTTATAACCATTTCTGTGTCTGTGAAACCTGGTTCTGTTCACCTAAGGATATGTAGTTTCTGGAGGAATTCTATTTGAATGCCTCTAAATTACAATGTCAGTCAGTGAAGGGCTGAAAGAGCTTGTCTTATGTGTGTAAAAGCGGTTGAATTTGTCTTTTCCTGGTCTTCACTTTCTATCTAGGCCATAGTAGGTTGGCATGGCCTTCCTCTTGCCTATACCGTTCTACAAGACCAATTAATTCTTTATAAAACAACACTTGTACCATGTCAGTCACTCTTAAAAGTTTACATTGTCTCCATACTATCCATTAAGCCAGTGCCACACCACTTGACATAACATTAAATAGGCCCCACCCTCTATGTTCAACTTGACTGTAAGTCTTCCCATTGCTGTTGATTCCAGATTCCCCCAGTCACCGAGATGTACAGAATCACCTAAGACTTGTTCTTGATCCTTCCCTATTTATAATCATTCTGTGTCTTTCTTAATGTTAGTTCATTTCTTTAATGAACATCTTCCAAATAACTCCCTTTATTATTAAATACCTATTAATCCAACACTAGCATCCAGCACAGTACAGAACACAAGCATCTAATGTACTTACTTTATTGCCTTATAATTGTTCTCTTTTTTTTCATGTAAATATATTAACATCTCAGTCAAATCACAAGCTCTTCAGGGAACAGGAGATTTTGAAATCTCACATGAATCTGGATATCTCAACACAGCACCAGCTAAACAGTATATGTACTAATAAATGCATACTGAAGGAAGTAAAAACTCTTCATAATAGAATAGAGTCCTGGGTTAGACACGTGTATATTGCAGAGTGTGGTCTTGACTTTTGCTCTTTCTAGAAGTATGGTTTTAGCCAAATCATGTTAACCTATCTGAGACCCAGATGGAAAACTTGTAAACTCAGAGTAATAATAGAAGGAATGGTAACAGCTTATCTAAAACATTACCATTTGAAATAAGACATTCCTACACTCATCTGCCTTTTCATAGAGAGCAAGGCAACAGAGCTTCCTCTGATTCCTAAGTACTATGTTGCTTACTTGACTGTGTGAAGAAGAGTAAGAAAATGTCTCAAAACCATTATAAAAGTAAATCACAATATGAACAAGAAGGCTTATTCACAATGATCCACACTTACTGTATTTATAATATCTAAAACTGGAAGCAAACAAACAATCTGTTAGCAGCCTAATCGATAAGCAAAATTGTGCTCTATTCATCCAGTGTGATGGGGCTTAGGGTTTTGTATGAAAAAAAAAAGAAAAAGAAAAGGGAATGAACTAAAAAGCAGGAAATGCAAACTATCACAGTGAACAAAAGAAGCCGTTGTGCATGGTGATTGACTGGTGTGCAAAGGATCACCCTAGAATGAAATAAATGTATTTTATTGCGTGTCATTTGCATTTTACTTTTAAGTGTTTATTTAAAAACCACTCCAAGATGGAGAGATATTCAATGGTTATGAGCACTTCCTGCTCTTTCAGAGGATCTAAGTTTGGTTCCCATCACCCACATGAGATAGCTTATAAACCACCTATAACTGCAGCTCAGGGGAATCTGATGCCCTCTTCCTGACTCTGTGGGTACCTGCACTCGTATACAAACACACATACATGTAATTTAAATAAAAAATAAGTCTTTACACACACATATACACAATCACACATTTATATATTTGTAGCATGAATTCTAATTGGTTTTAATAATAAAAACCGGGAGTCAGACATCAGGGTGAAAGCTGAAAGATCAGAGAAGCAGAGCAGCCAGCCACTAGATAGACATCTAACCTCTAGGAATCCTCAGACTGAAAGTGGGTGAGATCCAGCCTCCTCCCGCTTTATATTCCTCTCTCTGCCCAGCCATATCATTTCGTGTCTCCACCTCCCTAGTGCTGGGATGAGAGACATGAGATCCCAAGTGCTAGGATCAAAGGTGTGTGCCACCACTGCCTGGCTCTGTTTCTCTTTTAGACTGGATCAATCTTGTGTAGCTCAGGGTGGCCTTTAACTCCTGATCTTCCTGCTTCATCCTTCCAAGTGTTGGGATTAAAGGTGTGTGTCACCACTGCCTGGTCTCTATAGTTACTAGTGGCTAACTCCACCCCAGATCTTCGGACAAGCTTTAATTGTTAGAGCACAAACAAAATATCATCACATATAAAAAATATGTATAATTTTTCGTGAATATAAAATAGTATGATTCTTTGAGGATTTATCAAAAAATTTAGCTTTATTTGTCCCTCCTTCTCCTTCCTGTATTGATCTCCTTACCTCCCTCTCCAGTTGTAGCCCCATACCTGTTATTCTGTTTCCCTATTAATATCACCTATATTCCAGTATTATCCTCCAAAGCCACACTCCCATATATGGGTTTCTGTGGTCACTCCATGCTATATACTTACAACTGAGAACAATGTGATCACTATAACAATTGAAGTATATATATCCAAATACACACATGTCTTTAAGATATAAAGAAAGTTAAGCCACTTGGTTTGACAATGCTCCCAGCAAAAAACAAAGACTACCAAAAACTCCAGTACCAGACAAGAGAAACTTCCTTTGGAATGGTTGATCAGGATAGTCCAAATAACTTCCAAAACAATATAGAATACCAATATAGCCTTTAGTTGCTGAAGAGACCACAAAGTTAGGATACAAGACTTGGATGACTGAGCTAGTTCTCACCTAAAAGTCTCTCTCCTTGGTCTATCTTTCACGGTTCCAGAAGATGTAATGCAAGCTGCCAAGTGATAGAAGCGAAGACTCAACACCGATTAACCACAACAATTACCAGCATGGCAAGATATTTGTAAGGATGCAAGCAGAGGAATTCACATGTTGTTCTCAACTAATAGCTGTCTAACTGGACTTTAAGGTCCACTGTACAGGAGGAAAATCATGCCTAGTACTGGAAACAGTGAGCTTTCCAGAGCTAATCAGGTCATGGACCTTAGAAAAGAAACAACTACTGTCATATTGTCAGACCAGTAAAATTTATTACAACATTCTAAATCTTATCCTTATGTCCATAGATAAGTGTAGCTATTATCCCTCAATAAAGAAGATTCTTTTTACAGTAGATAGAGAACATCCCAGAAAACCACAGTTGAACACAATGCAGAGATCAATGGATCATGGGGATCTCAGCCTCAACAGACGTAACAGTATCACAGCTCCTGCATGTATGGCTCAGGGAACACTGTGGACAAGGGGGATAAAAATATTGTATGAACTAGAATACCAAGAAATCTACTGAGAAACAGTCTTGCCTAAAAAGGGCTGCATAAAATGGGACCTGAACAATAGGAATATCAGTGGACATGTTAATGTGGAAGGAGGGAAATTTAACAGGGTCCCACTCCTAGACAAAGAACTACAGGCAACTAATGACTGCTGAAAAAAGAATTAAACTCTCGTACAGATGAGTCCTTTTATTGGTTGTCCAATGCAGAGTGGTCAGCTTTGAAACCATATACCGACATATGGCAAAAATAGACTCAGTAGACTGTGTGTGTATGTATATGTATATATGTGACATGTTACAAATATAATCAAAGAGAAAGAGAATATCAACAAGAGAGTGAGGGTGCATGGGAAGGGTTTGAGGGAGCGCAGCCAGGAGGGGCCATAGGGAGAAAAAGGAAGAGAGAGAGTGAGATAATGCTATTTCAATTAAAATCATTAATAATAAATTAGTAAACCTTTTAAAATACTGTATTTTAAAGAAATGTGTGGCTTCCTAGTGAATTTTAGATATGCACTTAATTTAAGAATGGGGAAGAGAGTAGAGTAACTTTCCTTTTGGGGGATCATGGTGGGCATCAATCAGTAAGGCTGCTCTTAGGTGGTAAAGAAAGAAAAGCCAGGTGAAATTTGTTGATGGGGCTTTGAGATCAGATGCAAATGCCTGAATCACATTTGTGACTATCTTATGATTGATGAATTAATAGCCCCATTTTTCAGAATTAAGAGAAAAACAAATCTCTGAAGAAAGAATGATTCGTATCCCCTGGAAGGCATTGGCATCTATTTTAGAACAGATTTCAGCAGATTTAAAGTGACCCACCCCCACACTGTAGAATCTCCAGCTCCAGACTTGCATCAGCTGTCCACAAAGTGACCCGCCCCCACGCTGTAGAATCTCCAGCTCTCAACTCTCAAAAATCAGCACAAGCTGACTACTGCACAGCTTTGGCACTCTCCAATTATCCCCTTTCAGAGCCAGAACACACAAACACTTTCTTGCATTTAATTAAGTATTGCAATTCCAGATTATCTTTGATTAATGAAGAGCGATATAGCGTATAGCTAGAATTATGTGATTATTTCACAATTGATCTTTAATTATTCCATCTGATAATAATTTCACTAATTTTTCATAATGTTCTCATCTAGCTTCTTATAAGTGAGCTATAACAATTAATAATTTTCATTAATTTTCCTTGAAAATGATTTGAAGTTTTAGATGGAACCCTTAACCTTCAAAAATTGTTTTTAAATTTTTAATTAAGCAGTAAACTATACTATCGTAGGGGACTCGGCATGATTTCATAAGATGTCACAACCCAAATAAACACTAAGATGATGTTAGGGTCTACTTGGGTTTATGTAACTCCTCCAATAGTCCCAATTCATTTGCAGTAGCTTGACCATCCAGGTCAGACAGAGGTTGGTTTTGTGCTGTCTTGACAACTGACTACACCAATGAGTTGACTTCCTCTACTTTCTCAACTACTCAAGTCAAATGAGACCTAAATAGGAGCTTTCATTAGGAGACAGGTAATGTGGTAGAGACTGTAGGAAGCCACCTTTAGCAACTGGAGAGTCAGAAAAAGATGAAGGCAAAGATTAGAATTTTTAGTCTTTCTCTTTTTCTCAAACAACTGAAGACTCCTGTGAGACTAAGAAGGTTCAGTATGTATCTAAGATCTCCAGGACACCTAGAGTTCTCATAGTAGCCCATAGAAGGAAGTGATTCACTAAGTATACAATGTATCAAATACCCTGTGCACTGCTCCACTGACCCCCTACAACAGACCTCCAAAGAGCAACTACTGTCACCAACATTCGCAAACTATGGAAAAGAAAGTGCAGCAAGGTCATTCAGCTGAGAGCCAGAGCCAATACTTCAACCTAATGCTATCTGATTTAAGACCTGTTTTCATAAATACCACAATAAGTGAAATCACGCAGAAATAACATTCATAATCATTCCTAGGTCCTAATATGTGCTCAGTAAATGAGATTTTTTTCATTGTTTATTTGCTGATCTTAAACTTTCAGGTCCTTCTTGGCTGGAATAATCTTGCTACAATGGATTGAAGCTATTTATGCATGGATATGGCCTAGGCAGAGGACAATAAGGTGACCCTAACACTTGACTATGGAATATAATCTTCTAGCAGGTGGGGCTTTTGGACACAAGGCTGCTGGAGATCATGAGGGGACACAGCAGGACTAATGACTGCGGATGAACTTACACCCTTGTGCTGAAAGCTTCGTGCTAATTATATGTGGAGGGCATGACTTCAAAGTTTCTGAAAAATATATTGCAATTAGTTAATGTTTCTAAACTCATGTATTGTTTCCAAGTAAATTTGACACTTAAAGAAAAATATGTACCTTTCATTAAGCGCATATAGTAGTCTCAGTTCTGTGCTGTGCATTCATGTTATCTGCAGCACCCCAAAAGTCCTGTTCTACCTGCTTTCTATTTGAGAAGAATTGGTATGCAAAGAGATTGGATAGCCTGTTAAAGGTCATACAACTTGGAAATGGCAAAGCCAAGACTACAACTCTCTCCAGAATTCACCTCAACACGTTAGAGCAGATCACGGACTTGGCCAGCAATGTATTAGTTCACTAGGCATCAAAAGTAATTAATACAACACTCTAGGAAAACAGATCTTAAAATTGGTAATTGTTGGGAAACAGAACTCTTCCTGAATGCATGACATGCCCCTCTTCTTTCTTTTGTGCACACATCGATAATCCTTTACTTTTTCTTGATAGCATAAGGTCTTAATTCTCCACATCATTCATTGTACCATTTCACAGGTGGGAAACCCAGTAGGTTGCAGGTTAAATGAATACCATCCCTGCACCAGGAATTTATTTCCCTGAAGAAATCTTCTTTAGTGTTAACTGACTTCATTTAAAATATTTATTTTTTCTTTAAACCTTGTAAAGAATGTTTACATGTCAGGCTTTCAGAAAGCCACAACACAGACAGCTTTCTATAAAATATAATAACAGATCAGAATGCAACATAGCAATCTTCCAAGCCATTCCCACTCCTCTAAAGAATGGTCATGTTTCAGGGTCCTCTCACTCTCCCCTCACTTGCTCAGAGTCCCCATGAGCAATGGAGTATTCTTTTTTTTTTTTGGTTTTTCAAGACAGGGTTTCTCTGTGTCACTTTGGAGCCTTTCTTGGAACTCACTGTGTAGCCCAGGCTAGCCTCAAACTCACAGAGATCTGCCTGCCTCTGCCTCCCAAGTGCTGGGATTAAAGGCGTGTGCCACCACTGCCTGGCTTGCAATGGAGTATCCTTGTACCAGTAATACAAGAATCTGAAGAGAAAGATCAGGCTTGCTTCGTTCATTTACCCACCTGTGCTCCACTGGTGTGGATAGAGCATGTGTTTCTAGATGATTTTTAAAGAAAAGAAGCTTCAAATCGCTCAGGTGCTTATGACCAGACATTGGTAACACAGGTGGAATGCACAGTCACAATTGCAACAAAAGATCCTGATGTATTCAAGAAATACAAGGCATGAGAAACATAGATGTAGTGGGTAGCCATTCCAGCTTTTTTTTCTTTTTTTATTTTATAATTTAATTTAATTTTACATATCAGCCATGGATTCCTCTGTCCTCCCTCCTCCCTCCCCCCTCTCTCCCCAGGCCACCCCCCATTCCCATCTCCTCCAGGGCAAGGACTCCCCTGAGTATTCAGCTCAACTTGGTAGATTCGGTCAAGGCAGGTCCAGTCCCCTCCTCCCAGGCTGAGCAAAGTGTCCCTGCATAGGCCCCAGGTTCCAAACACCCAGCTCATGCACTAAGTACAGGTCCCGGTCCCACTGCCTGGGTGCCTCCCAAACAGTTCAAGCTAATCAGCTGTCTCACTTATCCAGAGGACCTGATCCAGTTGGGGGCTCCTCAGCTATTGGTTCATAGTTCATGTGTTTCCATTCGTTTGGCAATTTGTCCCTGTGCTTTTTCCAATCATGGTCTCAACAATTCTCACTCATACAATCCCTCCTTTTTCTCACCGATTGGACTCCTGGAGCTCCACCTGGGGCCTGGCCGTGGATCTCTGCATCTGCTTCCATCAGTCATTGGATGAGAGTTTTAGCATGACAGTTAGGGTGTTTGGCCATCCGGATCACCAGAGTAGGTCAGTTTGGGCTTTTTCTTGACCATTGCCAGTAGTCTATTGTGGAGGCATCTTTGTGGATTTCTGGGGACCTCTCTAGCACCATTCCAGCTTTGACCTGGAAGTTCCAACCCCCACTGATGCTTCGGTAACGGTCTCACCTACAAGGCGGGGCTGAGAGAGGATGCTGAAGACCCGAGATTCGGATGCGCGGGCTTTCTTGGTTGCTGGACCCTGGACACTGGAGGTTGTGGTGGTATTGTATTCGCCAAAATATTGTGTACCCTAATAAATTTATCTGGGGTCAGAGAACAGCCAGCCACTAGATACAGAGGCTAGAAAATGGTGGCACTCACGCCTTTAATCCTAGCATTCCAGAGATAGAAATCCCTCTGGATCTCTGTGAGTTCAAGGCCACATTGGAAACAGCCAAGCTTGGTGACACACGCCTATAATCCCAGAAAGCCAGCCTTTAATCCCAGGGAGTGGTAGTAGAAAGCAGAAAGGTATATAAGGCGTGAAGACCAGAAACTCAAGGCATTTGGCTGGTTAAGCATTTGGCTGGTTAAGCTTTCAAGCTTCTAGCAGCACAGTTCAGCTGAGAGCCATTCGGATATGAGGACACCGAGGCTTCCAGTCTGAGGAAACAGGACCAGCTGAGGAACTGGCGAGGTGAGGTGGCTGTGGCTTGTTTTGGTTCTCTGACCTTCCAGCATTTCACCCCAATAACTGGCCTCAAGTTTGATTTTATTAATAAGACTCTTTAAGATTCATGGTACAGGAGGTAGACCGAGCAGAGTTCTCCAGAGAACACCGTTGTACTGCGCTACACCTTTCCAAGACCCTGTAAACTATCCCTTCACTTATAAGTTACCCCGCAAAATAAACCTCCCTTTTAACTATGTGGAGTGGCCATAATAATTTCACCAATACATAAACCTTTGTCCTTTGAAGCTTCATGATCTAACATTCTTCTGACAGAATACTTCCATATAAGATTCTAGTGATACTGTAAGAGTAATGTAAGATAAACAATTATTTACAAAATTAAAGCAGAAAAAAAAAATACAAAACCATTTCCTGGCACCATCTCTGGCCCTTCCTGGTAAAATTTGCCTGGGCCACATAGTGAATTTGCTTCACCATGCTCAATTGATTCTGCCATCTCCAAAGGATGTCCTATCCATGAATTGCCCACAAAAGCATATTTTAACTCGCTCTGTTGAATACTTGGTATGTTAGAGAGCTGAGGGATAATGATAGCACCCTATTTGTTATCATTTATGGTAATCTAAAATGAATGGAAGATTAACAGAGGTGCAATTTGACTAGCTTAAAATAAAACATATGCATTTAATCAGTCATTTAAAACTGTCCAACTGTTGGCTGTATTCAGAAGTCTTTGCTTTAAACTCACCATAAAATAGTTTTGTAGCTGTATGCCTTATTGATTGATTTTTCCTAGCTGTGTTTAGTTTCCTATTCCGTCTCATTTGAAAGCTTTACAGTTAACCGGAATACAATGTTCATCTAATTACTGTTATTTACACAGGCGTTCCATTTCCTTTTCCTTCCTCACTGCTCTTTCCATTTTTTGTTACTCTTCATTTCCTCCCATTTTGTTAGTTATATATATCTTGCTTGAGCTGTTAAAAAGTAAAATAGGAATTGATTTTCTTAGAGGTAGATTTTAATATTTCTCTTTATATTTGAACTATACACTGGGGGATGCATATTAAGCTATTTTTATATGTTTTGAGTGATGACTTGTATATTCTACACTAGCACAGTTGTACTTTCCATTGTAGTAGAATGAATGACTTCATGTCATTCCCAATTAAGCCCTCCTATCATCTGTCCTGATTAGTGCAAAGTGGGATTAGGTGAAAATGATGATTCATGTGCTCAGAGGCTAAGGCAGAAAGTAGGACCTGGCCAGCCCTTTCATTAATGTCCCAGCACCTGCTCCTATCGCAGATCTGTCCAGTGATGGATGTGCTTTTAATGTGATATCCAAGAGCCCTGAGGGGCTATGGAGATTTAGGTGGCTTGTTAAAGAGCTGTCCTTTTTCCTGTCCTTCAGGCTAGAATTCTTTGCTACACTTCTACCTGGCAAGTTCCTTCATCTCTTCATAGTTGCTCCCACAACTTATAGCCCCTCTTCTTTACTGCTTTTTAGTCTCCCTTCTAAGCCCTTTCCCTGTCTCTCCCATGATTCTCAGCCTTTTGACTGAGTAACTTGACTTTCACAGTAGAGGCAGCTTGCTTTGAGTCAGATAAGCATCTGTGTTCTCCTAACAGTTGGCTGTTTGAACTTAGAGCTACAGGTTTGTCAACTTATGAGACTATGGCCCACAAGTATAGAAAGCTCAGGCTGGGAATAGGATTCAGTCTTCACTCTACTACTTCAGAGCTCAACCTAGAACAAGCGTCTCAGTATCTCTGAGAATCATTGTCATCACTCAGTATATAGAAATGATGAAAGCACCTGTTCTAGAGGCTTGGAATGGCCATTAGACATCACAGAGGAAAGCATTCAGCATAATGCTTATACAACAATGTGTGCATTCCTTCTATCATAAATACTTAAAACTTTTATTGTTGCATGTTCCTCAAAACTCTTATTATTCCCTTCTGTATAAGAAATAACTTTGAAAAGCAGTCATTTGCAGGTTTTCATTTTCTAATAATACTTGATATTAGACATTCATATAGTTAGAGTGTCTTATCAGTTTCTCGGTGATTTTTTTTCATAGCAACAGTGTTTACACACACACACACACACACACACACACACACACACACACACACTGTCTGTTGGCCATCCTAGGTCTTCAGACACTACTCAGCTGCTTCAAATTGGAAATGGTGTGTGTACCATAAAGGGTGAATGCATAAGCTGGTTAACACAATAAGAAAGAGGAATGTTTGGATGGGTTTTTTGGATGCAGTGAACTTGAGTTTATTTTTTTCCTTCCAATATTATAAAAATTATATCCCATTTATGAGTACTGAGGAGTTTGATCACAACTTACGTTAGGTTAAGATGAAGGCTAATAACAACATACAGTCTTTTATAATGGCTAACAGTGAAGGCAAAGACACACCAAGAAAGAAAGCAGCATGGGGGAGCCTCTGCTAAGAGTGGTTTAAAAGCCTTTATTATACTCCTGCCATCTACGGGGGAGGCTGATGCCCAGCACATTGCTGCAATGAGAACTGTTTAAACGACAAAAGGCAAGTCACCTCTATGTGAATATCATTTAAGTTCCAAAGTCACTTACAATGGCAATCCAGGTGGCGAAATGTCAGGGAGAGCAACGACCATATCTTGCCATTCGTGATGCTTTGAGAGGAGACACTGACATACCTCACATGCAGACATCATCACCTGCCTCAGAATTGATGAAAACTTTTGGGTAACAGGTGGTGAAGAGTGATTTGTTGTCTACCTCATTACCTTCCTGGAGCTTTGAATCAGAATAAATCATATTCTAAGTCCCTAAGTAAATAAACACTAGTATACAACACTGGAACCTTGGAAAGACTGCTCAGTTGTGGGATTTTGTAAATGTTCTCCACATATTTTGAATATACATCTTTATAAAGTGTCACTGAACTTTTAAACAAGGAAAATAAGGGCAGAGGCAATGTAGGAAGGAGAAGAGAGCTTAAATTATCTGATCCACTCTAAATTATATAAAGAGATGAAGGTGTGACAATAAAGACCATAGACTCAAATCAATTAAAATTGGTTGTTCCCCTTGTTGCCTTGGACGTTAAGTTCATTTTTTCTTCCATTTCCTCATCTGAGCAATGGGATGCTAATTTTAGTTGGCATGCAAGATTACTATGAAAATTAACTGACTTATGACACACAAAATAATCAGATGGTAACAAAGAAAGCATTTGTAATAGATGGTATCTGAATGTGCCAGATAGTATCTGTTGTTAATATTTTTGCTGTGACTTGGGTAAGTACCCTCCAAAAACCTCTGTGTGGAAGGTTTGTTCATCAGCCTGTGGCGCTATTGGGAGATGGTAGGATCTTTAAAAGGTAAGACTTCATTGGGAGGAAGCAAGTCAACAGCCCCCTAAAAGGGATTTTGAAACCACAGCCACTTCCTCTCTCATTTACCAACATTCAGGAGGTAAAGAGTATTGACCTACTATACACTGCCTGTTGTGATAGTCTGCCCTGTCACAGGCCCCAAAGCAAGAGGGCAACTGATCGTGTAGATATTTTCCCAAAGTGGCCTATTAGGAAGGGAAACTGATGATATAACCCAGAATTCATGTTCCAGGTATGGTCTGATTGATCACTGTCTTAATTCTTATTCTACAAGATGTCCCAAAGAAGTCCCTATTAACTGAAGAAAAAAAAATTGTTCCTATAAGGTGATTACTCACATTCAAAAGCACACACCCTCACCATCCTAAGTCATTTTCCTTGTTTGGAGATAGCCTGCCCCATGAGCTTTATATGGTCCTGAAATTTAAGGTAACTTGTAGGCTTAAGACAGTGATAAGAAGGCTGTAGGTAAAAACCAAGGGAAAAAAAAGACTGGGCTTTGGTGGTGCACACCTTTTTAATCCCAGCACTTGGGAGGCAGAGCCAGGCAGATCTCTGTGAGTTTGAGGCCACCCTGGTCTACAGAGTGAGATCCAGGACAGGCACCAAAGCTACACAGAAACCCTGTCCCCCCAAAAAAAAAACAAAAAGAAGAAGAAGGAGAAGAAGAAGAAGAAGAAGGAGGAGAAGAAGAAGAAGAAGAAGAAGAAGAAGAAGAAGAAGAAGAAGAAGAAGAAGAAGAAGCAGCAGCAGCAGCAGCAGCAAGTATTTTGGGGGATTCTGGAACAGAACATTATAAAAGTTGACACCGAGACACCTCAGGTACTCTCGTCTTTGTGCCCTCCACCTTGAAGAGGGATGAAATAAGCTGGGTAGCACAGGTTTGTAGTCCTACACTCCCTGAGTGATTAACAGGCCTATATGCAAAGTTAAGCAGGTGACTGATTCAAAGTAAAGAAGATGATAGAAAATGCATTCAGAGATGCTAGGCTTTTATCCTGTGTCTAGTTATCATGTGGGCTCAAGTGAGAAGTCAGTGCCTTTTTCTAAGTAAAAGCAGTTTGTAAGTACCTATTATCCCCATTTTACAAATGGACAAATATATTCAGGAACATAAAATACTCCACCATAGTTTCAGTTCCAGAGCAATGCTGCAGACATTTAAATCCTTTTCTGTATTGCTACAAAAAAAACAATTATATGACATAACAGTGGATCCTTCCCTTGATCTGTCAAAGGTGAGTTGGTTTTGGAACACTTGAGCTCCTGAAGAAGTCAAAAGAACCAAAGTATTTTTAAAAACTTAGAGTGTAACTTTTCTGCCCTGCACAATGGGATGTTCTTTTGTAGATGTTCATATCCTATTTTTGAAGTGATAATGGAGAAATAAGTGTATCTAAAAGGACTGCATGCTCTTGGGCACATGAAAATGTCCCTGGCATGAATCGCATGTGTAATTGTGGTGGTTTGGGGGAAGAGGATGAGAAGTAGAAGTGTATGATGGTAATGGAGCTGTTGCCCTCTGGCTGTAGGGGAAATTCCCTAAGTTATTTGGAGCTTCTGTTGGACGCTGGTTTCTG
>CABHPQ010075192.1:0-15881 GCA_902168405.1 Peromyscus aztecus | reverse complement strand
GCTGTGTTAATAAATGATCAAATCCATCTTATTTCATTTGAGACAGTTTTGTGTGCAGACAAACTCTCACACAGGCACATAGCAGAAGAGTAACTTCTCTGCAGAACGATACTTTCCCTGTTTCCCCAAAACAATTATACCCTACTTTCTCAGTTTTCTAACATCTACTATTAACATTTGAGGGAAAAAAAACACTTGACATGAAGCTAGGCTGAAAAATAAATCATTAAATTTACCAATCCAGTTTATTCTCACAAGAAAGGAAGCAAATCGCTAATTTTGTATTATGAGAAGGCACCAGAATGATGAGTTGCAATTAAACAACTACACCTAAAGAAACTCCATATGCCATAGGGTTATTTATTTTCTTCAAGGTTCAAATGATCCTATCCTTTCTATGCTTGCTTAATTTTTACCATATAGTAAATCTCAAGCTATTAATTTCAGAGTCTTGGCTTTGAATTGGAAAGTATTAACTTCATCTAGTTGATAGCATCTTCATGGCTTTATCCAACATTTTCTCCAGGATTCCTACCACCTCATTTCTTGAACTGGGAATATGATACTTTATCCTTCCCCATTGCATTTTACTGACTGAATGTATCTCTGTTATCCCATCTTTGCCTTACTCATGTAGTTGAAATCCTAGTGGGGATGAATCTTATTATTGAGTAAAAATGTTTGCTTTTCTTAATACTATTAAAAAATCCTTGATGTTGCTCTCTTTACTTCTGGTGAGTTTATTACTGAATCACTTTATATTGACTTCTGTTTAAACCATAGAAGAATAATGCTTAAAATTATCCATGGTGAGTAAAATACTTCATTGTTAGAGGCAAAACCCTGCATGCCACTGCTCCCTCTCTGTACCGAGACACTTTCTAGCTCGAACCCTTGTGGGTCTTGTGCATGCTGCCACATTCTGTGAATTCTATAAGCATAGGTCCTGTTATATCTGGAAGACACTGTTTCTCTGGAATCATCCATCACCTCTGACTGTTACAGTCTTTCCACCCCCTCTGCCACACAGATCCCAGAGGATTGAGGTGATGGCTTAGATGAAAACCTGCCACTTAGGACAAAGGGTTATTTTATCATTGATACCTACTGGAAAGGGAAAATCAGTTTTCTCCAAAGGAATGTCACTGGGTATATCCACCACACTCCAGGGCAGGCTTCAGGCCTAGTAGTTGGCCAACAGAAACAAACGCTACTTTTTTTTTTTTTACCTTTGATGGAATTTTTGTTTCATTTTGTTTTGGTTGGGTATTTGTTTTTGTCTTTTTGGTCTTTAACTTGTTGATTTTTATTTTTTGTGTTTTATTTGTGTTTGTTTTTGTCTTTTATTTTATAAAAAGGAGTAAGAAAGAGAATAAGTTTATGTATAATAGGGTGGGAAAAATCTGGGAGGAGTTTGTGGAGGAGAAATCATGGTTACATTATTTTGTATAAAAAATAATTTTAATTAAAATAAATAAAAAGAATTCTACTATGCTGATAACCGGATGAGTTATTACTGAATTAATAGTCCTTGCTCTTGATCTTTACATTCTTTTTCAATTGGATTTAGTTTTTTTCAGTACATATCAACATTAAAGGTTCCTGCTGTGGGATATCATTCTATATGCTGTGAATATGTGTTGCTCTGATTAGCTGATAAATAAAATGCTTTTTGGCTAGTTGCCAGGCAGGAAGTGTAGGCAGGATAAGCAGATGAGGAGAATTCTGGGAAGGGGAAGGCTGAGTCAGGAGTTGCCAGCCAGACACAGAGGAAGCCCGATCATAAGGTAGAACTGAGAAAAGGTACCAAGCCACATGGCTAAATGTAAATAGGAATTATGGATTAATTTAAGTGTGAGAGCTAGTCAGTAATAGGCCTGAGCTAATGACCAAGCAGTTATAATTAATATAAGCCTTTGTGTGTTTACTTGGGGGATGCAAGTGGGAGAGATTTGTCCTGACCACCAGCCAGCCAGGACACTGAAAAACTTCCAACTACAAATGGTGCCCCATGTTGGGTGCCAATTGTAGATAAATTTCTAAACAGTGTTATTAAATTAAAAAAAAAAAAACACGGATCCAGATATAGGGATGAAAACCTGAGAATTCAGGGGAATAGGAAAAGTCACAGCTAACCTTACCTTACCAACTCTCCAGACCTCCACGGTTAACTAGTGTTAGAATTTAAGGTGTGTGCTACCACATCTGGCTGTTTCCACGGTGGCCTTGAACTCACAGAGATCCAGACAGATCCTTGCCTGCCAAGTGATAGGATTAAAGGTGTGTGCTAACACTGTATGACTTTTTTTGTTTACTTCCAATGGCTTGTTTTTTCCTCTGATCTCCATGCAAGCTTTATTTATTAGAACACAAATAAAGCATCACCACATTTCAGCACAAATATAATATCACCATGGGTTCCTACATACATTGTCTGAAAATAACCTAAATGAAAAGGAGCATGGACAATTGGTTGCTTACCTAAATGGGTTCCAATTTCTTTCATACTGATTGCATAGGTCATGCATCATTCATTCACCTGACAACTAACTACATTTTACTAAGTCATATTTTAACTGATATAAGAATTGAGTAAAATACTGGGTAATTCTTTCCATTTTACAGAGAAACTAAAAACATATGAATAAAACAGCATCTGCAAAATGAATCAGAAAGTAATGAATAAACACTTAAAGTAATTTCAACTCATTTTTAGAATGAGTCTAGGTATTTTTTTTTCTTTTGTAACTCTCATCTTGTTATCAAAAGACAAGTGAAAGTAATTGAGGAAGGGATCTAGTGCTTTCACCATGATAATTATGTTTTTTTATTCACAGTAACTGTTTCTATTAAAATCTACCCTTCAGTGAAGCTCAAAATGGAAAGAAAGCTAAAATGTGTTAACAAGCTATCTGTATGCTTTGTGCAATTGTAACATAAATAGGATATTACATTTGGATTTTAATATTATTACTTAGAAAATTTTTGAAATATCACTTAAGAAAATCCTGTGGATTTTGTTTTTTTCAATGCATATATTCAGTACTGTCATTTTATAAAAACTATATATAGTCTTTTAAAGTATATCTTACATCCTTTCTTTCTAGCCAATACACATGTGAAAACTCTAGGTTTTCTTTTGGTCCAATTCATTTTGTAAATTCTGAGCGTTATCATATCTTATGTGATAGATAACAGGGGTTTTCTCCCCAGGCCTGTTTCCTGTTTTCCCTACTAAGTTTTCCTTGTAGGTGTCTAAAATCTGTCAATGCTGTAGAGAGTCAAATATTCTTCCACATCCAGGCTTTACCCACCAGAAAATCTATCTTGTTCCCCTTCTCTAATAATTATCCATGTGTTGTGGTTCACACTTTTTTCATGATTTTTGTCTTTTGGCTTCAAGGTTTTCTAGTTGGATTAAGAAAATTAGGGTCTATAAAGAAAATATTAATCTCATGTCTCACAGAAAAATATTCCTTCAAGATAATAAGCATTTTCCTATGTGTTGGCTATGAGACATTTGTGTAGTGTTTTATGTGAAGTACCTCATATGATCTTATCAGCTGTGTGACTTCTAACTCATTGAAAACTCATTTTACACATAAAAATAATGAGGTTCAGAGAAAAAAATAAAAAAGCCAGATAAGGAATAAACCAAATGTAAACCTGACACCTATGACTTTGCCAGGTAAATTCTTATATATTATTTCATGGAATTTCTAACAATGATCTTTCATATTGTCTTAGAAATAAATGTATATTTATTTCATCTGCTTTAAGATAAAATATTATGTGTCTACTAATTTTTAATTGTTTAGCATTTTCAGAAATGAGAAATTGGCAAGTGTAAAAAGGAAAAAAAGGGAGATAGAAATCAACAACCAAATTATACACCTTATGAAAAATACCTGTTTCAGAGTTATTAGTCACCTGGGTTACTTGAACTAAGCTTGGTTATTTGTTAAATATTTAGAAACAAGAATTCATATATTTAGTTGTTTTATACTATTCATTATCTTTCTGTTTTCATTGTAGAATCATGATGTCTTCTTTGACATATTTTTGTTGGAGAATATTCCTTTACACTGTGTGAAAATGTGTTATGGGAATTCAATCTGCTCAGCCAATGACTTTGGGGTGACAAGCCCTAGGGCATGGTCTTGTTTGCATATGTGACTGGATAAGAGCTGAAGAGGAGGGGTGCTGTACTCTCTTAGATGGTTGGAGTAGGAGCAAGCAGTGGAGAGTGTGGCTTTGCCATTGGCCTTCATCGCCCCTGGGTAGGACGGCAGGACAATTGCAGGTGGATCAGTAGTGGAGTCTTGTTCTGTATTCCTGAGTCTGTTTTTCCATTGTACCCCTTAATAAATTATCGACCAGCCTTTTGTGGGTTCTCCCTTCAAAGATGTGTCACTGTTATTGGTTCAATAAAGAGCTGAATGGCCAATATCTAGGCAAGAAGAAGTTAGAACTTCTGGATACAGAAAAGACTCAGAGAAGAAGAAATGTGGGGTTGCAAGCCAGATGTAGAGAAAGAAGCATGAGCAACATGGAGAGATGAAGTAACGAGCTACAGGACAAAACATAAGTTAAAATAAATGGGTTAATTTAAGTTTTAAGAGCTAGTGAGACAAGCCTAAGCAAAGGCCAAGATTTTATAATTAATAATGAGTCTCTGTGTCATTATTTGGGAGCTGGCAGTACAGAGAAACACTTGCTACATTGTTCACTGCTTTAAAAAAAAATTCTAAAATACCCTGTCCTCATTGTTGTCAAGCTAGTCTGTTCTAGACATACCAGTTCATAGACCAAGCATTCATCTCTTTATTTCCACAGGCATCTTTATAGTATTTAAGACAATTTTTTATAATATTTGCCTTTTATGAGAATAATTAGAATTTAGGTCAAGCTAAGTATATATTTTATTTACTCAAATAATATATACAAGTAATAAATACAAAAAGAACACACATTACTCATGCATGTGTGTACCTCAAAATTCACAAGGAGTTGATTTTCAGACTCATTTGTCTCTCAAAAGTGAAGGATGCTCACATATCCTTAGTAAATTCTATCATGTTTGACGCAACATTACACAAACATCCACTGTTGTATAACAGTTTCCTCCAAGTTTGAAACATTCCATCCCTCAGGAATTTCTTTTAGCAGGAAGGCAAACAAATCAAAATAGCCCTAGGAAATTCCTGAAACTGACAAGAATTTCTAGGCCCTCCCTGTCATAGCAAGCAATAAAACTGAAAAACCTTCCCAGTTGACAGGAAGATGAATTGCATGAAAGATACTGACAAGCAGAGTTGCCCAGAAGACACTCAGATTTTAAAAAGCTGCAAAGGAGAATCCAAGACCAGAATACTTTCCTGGAAGAATAAACCAGCCAAGCTGCCTAGAAGAGCTTTAGACCAACTGAGGCACCTGAAAGGGACACTCTCCAAACTGTTGACCTGCCTACAGGCTGTGCAGTATACTCTAGGTTCTTAGCTTTGTGAAATGTCACCTCTACAGGGGTGGGCTTTAGTGACACAGTTGTCTTTGAGTTATTTCTGCTCCTTTAAGGATCTCCTCAACTATATTCCTATAAATAATCCCAATAAAACACATTGGTTCACCAAGATGGACTTTGGTGGTGTCCACGCTTTGGCCTGTTATGGGTTTCCTATCTGGGATAAGTAGACATGTGTATTGTATCTCCCAGGAAACACTTTTTTCATGAAACAACCATGTATCAAATAAATTATCATTAGATTATTTTAAACAATTAATTCAATGTGGATACTATTTAAATAATTGCTATTTCATATATCATATTCTACAGAGAATAATGGAATGAATTTGGAATAAATCATGGAGTAATGAAGTGAAAATAGATATCTGAATATATTCAACACAGGCACTTAAGTTTTTAAATAATTCTTAATATGTACCTACTTAAATCCATAAATGAGGAACCAACAGATATGAAGACCCTGATTTGTACATGTAACATCATACTCAGGAATAGCTGTTTAAAGTCTAGACATGAAAGTAACTAATAATAATCCTTTACAGTACCTACTCAGGTGACAATAAACTATGTTTTTCTCTTACTAAGGCAATGTAAGTAAAATATTAATTTCAGTATTATTCTATATGCATGTAAAGTTTTATTCATTATGTGTTATTATTCTATACTTTCAATAATTTTAAAATAACATGATGATGCCACAAGCATGCATTCTATAATAGTCCTAAAAAGTATATGAGTGTCTGTTTATATTATGCGTTTGCTTTTACAATTTACATTTAAAGTACTATCTGGTATTGCATCAAATACTGGAGACAATTAAAGAGAAAGAATGCTGAAATCTTCATCAATATAATGTATTTGATGTGCTGTGAAAGCAAGCAGACTATGAATATTTCATACCCTCTTTCTATTCAGATTTTTGAATTACCACCACCATGCTTCTTGTCAAATCATAAACTCAATTCTGCAAAATGTTGACTTATGTATTTCAAAGTGTTGACACTGCCCATGATGAAATTCAAAAGCCTAAGAGAAAGGAAGACAGTGACGCACTGACTTTGGAAAGCTGGCTGTTTTTCACAGAAAGGTGAGAGCAACAATTGTGGATGGACTGCTTCAAGCTGACACTGTACTTTCTCTTCCCACCTTTTGGCCTGAATACATTCTCATCATAAGAACTCTTACTAGAATACTGCAAACCCAGCAGACTGGATAGTTACCTGCTCATGGGAGTAGTCGCATAAATCCCTAGATCCTGTCTGCTGAGGAAGAAAAAGCCCAAGGCATTTCCTCTGCTTTCCTAAGCTGGATGCAACAGTAGCTGGGCTGCTTTCCTACAATCTACTGCCAACAAGCATTTACAGAGATAACCTCCCACTCAAATCATTAATAATGAAATCATTGTCTCAGTTTGTGTTTGTGCAGAGAGTTAAGACAATATAAGGAATCCAGGTATCTAAGACAATATAAGGAAGGTAGAAAATAGGTTCATAGAATTTTATTTTCTTTGGAGAACTCCATACATGAGCACCACATCTATAGCATTTCTTCCCCTCCCACCCCAACTCATCTCCTGTCCCCTTCCAAATTTGTGATCTCTTGTTCTGTATTTATCATTGTTTTAAATACACACTCACACACACACACACACACACACACAAAATACAAACACACACAAATAGATACATAACTAACTGAGTTTGTGCAACCCTGTGGCCTAGTTTCAGATCAGTATATGAGTGCTATCCAATGGGTCGCCTCGAGGCAAAGTCCACAGGGACAGTCTTACTAGGCAAGGACCAGTGGACTTTGATACAGCACAGAATACTGCTGGAACTGTGCGGCCTGCATGCCCCTTCTCTCTCATAGCATTGATGATCCTCTTGGCAGTTCTTAGTGTCACTTTGTCAGTCATGCATGGGATGTATGTGATCATTCCTGGAAACCCCAGTTTTTCTCTCAAATATTTCCCCTGAAATCCTTTGGGAACTGATGCTTCTTGGGTTTCTTATCTGGAAATACCCACTGTCTCTCCAGACCCTGGGAACTATTCTGACCAGTGCTGACAGGATCAGAGGCAGGAAGTTGAAGAAGTTCAAGATAACTGCTCAAGTTTATGGCAGATCACTCCTGTTTCTATAAATATGCTTTGTTAAGTTTTGAATGATATTGTAGTTCTTGAGAATGTGTGCCTGTGTTTTTGTCTGTTTGCTTGTTTCGAGACAGGGTTTCTCTGGGTAGTTTTGGTGCCTGTGCTGAATCTCGCTCTGTAGACCAGGCTGGCCTCGAACTCACAGAGGTCTGCCTGGCTCTGCCTCCTGAGTGCTGGGATTAAAGGCGTGTACCACTGCCGCCTGACCTGTGTGCCTATGTTTATCACCTTTTCATTTGTGAACACAGAATGTACCTGGCTCAATATTTAACCAAATTAGCAAAATGCTGAGCATTGTTTTTGGTTTAGAACAAGGAATAGGAGACCATGATAAATGAAGACCACATGAGAATAGGAAGAAGCAAAATGCTAGAGAGGCCCACAGAAATCCACAAAGATACACCCACAATAGACTGCTGGCAATGGTCGAGAGACAGCCCGAACTGACCCACTCTGGTGATGGGATGGCCAAACACCCTAATTGTCATGCTAGAAACCCCATCCAATGACTGAGGGATCTGGAAGCAGAGATCCACAGCTAGGCCCCGGGTGGAGCTCCGGGAGTCCAATTAGCGAGAAAGAGGAGGGTCTATATGAGCGAGAATTGTTGAGACCAGGGTTGGATAAAGCACAGGCACAAATAGCCAAATGAATGGAAACACATGAACTATGAACCAATGGCTGAGGGGTCCCCAACTGGATCAGGCCCTCTGAATGGGTGAGACAGTTGATTGGCTTGATCTGTTTGGGAGGCATCCAGGCAGTGGGATCGGGTCCTGTGCTCATTGCATGAGTTGGCTGTTTGAAACCTGAGGCTTATGCAGGGTCGCTTGTCTTGGCCTGGGAGGAGGGGACTGGCCCTGCCTGGACTGAGTCTACCAGGTTGATCTCAGTCCTCGGAGGAGGCTTTGCCCTGGAGGAGGTGGGAATGGGGGGTGAGCTGGTGGGAAGGGGAGGGAGGTGGGAGGGGGGAGAACAAGGGAATCCGTGGCTGATATGTAGAACTGAATGGTATTGTAAAATAAAATTTAAAAAAATAATAAAAATAAAAATAAAAAGATCTTTCGATGTAAAAGTTGGGAAAAAATATGTTTGACATATTTGGTTTTGCCTAGAGATTAACATTGGAGGGTGGGAAAAGACATGTTTTTTTAGTATAGAAAAACATGCTTGTTTTTGAAGTATAAATAAAGATGGATCGAGCTCTTCTGAGCTGGCCACTTATTTGAAATTCATCTGGTGATTGAACACTCCTTCATTTCTTCTGCTTAAGCCCCTTCCCCATCTCAGGACCTGAACCCAGGCTGTGGCAGGACCATGGTAACTAAGTCCATGCCACTTTGTGTTTCCAGAGCTGGCCATTTTGGCTTAGAAAACATATAATGTTGCTTATTCCTGGAGGACACTGACTGAACTTCCCTGTCTCAGTCACTGGCTACTGGTAGCACTTTGTCTATGCCTGGAAATCTCTTCCATCCAGGTTGGCATTGTAGATGTAACAGTCTTATTAAATAAGAAACACAGAACCAAATGCAGAGTTAAAAGCCCAAGAGGTCAGAGCAGTAGCTAAGAGCTGATACCTAAAACCATTTCTTACCCTTCACTGCCACTGCCGTCCTTCCCCTGAGCACAAGGTCCATCCACTAAAGCCCTGTTCTTGTCAGTAACATCTACAATCGCCACCAGTTTTCCTGCATGAGGCCCAAAGGAGACGTAGGCCACCGGGTCAACCTCCACAAAGTGCCTGAACACCATGTTGGTGGCGTTCAGCAAGAAGGACCACAGTGAAGGGTAAGAAAGGGTTTTTAGTATTAGCTCCTAGCTACTGTTCTGACCTCTTGGGCTTTTAACTCTGTATTTGACTCCGTGTTTCTTATTTAATAAGATTGTTACATATACATTTGGTGCCCAAGTGGCAAGGATTCATTAAAAAACCACTCGACTCACCTTGATGGCTTGGCTGCCCGCCGGCTCCCTGGCTCCCTGGCCCCCCAGCTCCCCAGCTTGGGCCAGGTTGGCCTAGGCCCCAGGCCCAACCGACTGACCATAGCTACAAGTGGTTACCTGCAGCTGGAGCTACTAGCAGCTAGATTGACAACTATCAATTGTCTAACTAAGCCTAACTAAGAGGCTTAGGCTTAAAAAAATGGGGGAAGTGCTGTGGATGATTGATTGATAAATAAAACACTGATTGCCAGTAGCCAGGCAGGAAGTATAGGCGGGACTAGCAGAGAGGAGAACTGAGAGAATAGGAAGACAGAGAGGAGGAGATGTTAGCCTGTCATCCAGGGAGCATGATGTAAAGGCAGCAGGTAAAGCCACAGAATACGTGGTGACATATAGATTAACAGAAATGGGCTGAGTATAAGAGTAAGAGCTAGTCAGTGGTAGACCTGAGCTAATGGCCGAGCAGTTTAAATAATATAAGCGTCTGTATGTTTATTTTATAAGTGGGCTACAGGACTGCCAGGGCTTGGCAGGACCCGGAGAGAAAAACTCTAGCTACATGGCATGATCATTACACCAGTCTTGTTTGGGCAACCATATTGTTGACATTTCATAGAAGCATTTTCTTACCCTAATTGACACATCTACAATTCAAGCCATATAGCTCAGGCTCAAGAAAAATCATTTAAGAAGGTAGAACAAGGATAAGAGCCAGATAATCAGGACACCCAGAGAGTGCTCCCTGAACAAAAAATAGACTATTGAAGTTAATATATATATATATATATATATATATATATATATATATATATATATATAAAATTGAAGACAGAGACAGAGAGAGACAGAGACAGAGAGAGATTTTGATAAAGGTTGCTTTCTATTGAAGTCCAGCACTCTTTCTTCAAATAAAAGATAATAGTAAGTCAGTAAACAGAACTGTGTTGCAATAAGAAGTTTGGTATGATATTTCTCTCTCATGTGCACATGCTCCCTGGTTTTCTTTTTTGTTTGTTTTTTTATTCCTTTGATTTTGTGATGGTTAGCACTGATTGACATTTGAGAGAATGTACAGTCACATAAGAGATGGATCTCTGGGCATTCTAATAATTTTGAATAAATTAACCAATATAGGAAGAACCATCTTCATTTTTGGTGGGACCATTTCTGGAAAGGTACTTGTAGACTATATAAGATTGAGAGGGCAGGCTGAGCACTAGAAATCCTGCATGCATCCTTCTATGTTTCTAGACCGTGGGTGCTGTGGAACCAATAGTTTCTAGTTTCTGTCATCTTGATATTTCCACCCTGTGCTACACAATTGGCCAGGTTGCTCTTGGAATACAACGTAATGAGCACTTTTGATTCTTTCCCTTTCTTTTCTCATCAAGATTTCTTTTCTATTAGGGTGGACGTCTTTTGTCCAGCCTCTGAATTTTGCTAAGATGTATTATTCAGAGTCATAGGAAACAGAAACTCTACTCAGAATCAATGATGAAAGGAAAAGTTTATTGTAAAAGAGACATTTATTAAATGTGGTTATGATTAAGCAAGATAAAGAAATGGAAAATGATAGGACATGGTCTGGAAAGGACAAGAAAAAAGGGTCTGGCTTGCCTATCCTGATCACAGTCAGAGAACTTCAGACATCACTGATTAAGTTCACTTTGTACATGAAGAATAAATGTGTTTTTCTTTTTCTTTTCTTTTCTTTTTTTAATTTTAGCTTTTTTGTTTGTCTGTTTCAAAATTAGGTATTGCTATGTACCCATGGCTTGTTAGAACTCATTATTGTAGATCATGGTAGCCTTGAACTGATATTCTGCTTGCCTTTCTCTCTTGAGTACTGGAATTAAAGGCATGAGCCACCATACCTACCATGACAATTCATTTTCATGGCATCTCTTTGAGAATATTAATTGAATTCTTCTTACTTAGGGCCAGAAAGACATATATTTTTGAATTTCTAGTGCTTTCTTCTTTTCTTAAACCTAAACACTAGACCTTGTGAATTCACTCTAAAAGTTTGTCTACAGAAAGAAATCTTTATTACACTTTAACCTTGCTATGAATTGCACTGTTTGAGAAATGTTAAAGAAGAAAGGACTTGCTTAGCTACCATCAGGGCAACTTGAGGGCCACCAAAATCTTATGCATATCTACTATAAAAAAATCTAATCATTGTTCTCCTTGGAGAAGCCAATCTGTCAGGTGTGCTTTTATTTAGCCCCACCTCTGCCCAACTTTGTAATATCCATTGTACTTACAGTCTATATTAATACATTTCCAATTATGCTTCAAACAAGCTCATCTTGAGATTCTTTTCAGTGGTGAATCTGGGAATCCTAATTCTGCCTGTATGTAGGTCCTTCAGGGATAACACTCTTGTTCAGAATAAAAGAGAGCTGTACCTCTCTCCCTATTGCTTGGAAGAATGAGGCAGTCACTACAAATTATGCATTATATTGTAGCTAGAAATAATAGATAACAAAACATGTGAGAGAAGCAACATGTTATCTTAATATAGGGGAATATGTAACTCTGGATAGTCAGACTAATAGACAGGAATAGGTTAAGACAATAGAGGAATGGATGTCTTAATCCCAGGCTCCATCCATTCTGTGACTTCACATCCATATCTCTGAGTTATCTGAACTGAGTACTGAAAATGAAAATCTCTTGTGAAGTTCATGTAGTTATCTCCTGCCGTGGGGTCACATGGTAAGTGGGGGTTAACTCTAGAAGGATAAATCAAAGTTATTGAATACATAAGGAAGGGTCATGCTTTTCTCCACTGAAGAATTTATTGCAGCCCCTAGTATTACATAAGGTAATATCCTACTAAAGGCACTTAAAGCAATTGTTACTGCCAGTGAAGTTTCTTCAGAATAACAGGAAGCACTTTATATACAAAGGGGAATAAATATGCATATCTCTTCATAAGAAAGTGAGATGTATTAAGTCTACAGAATGAATAAAACCAATTGAAAATCTATGCCTAAAGTCAAATTTCAAACACATTGTTCTCAACATTTTGACAATTGTCCTTACTAACTTATTGCTATGCTATAAATAATCTCAAATTATAACACACTTACTGATTTTTAATAATATCACTTCTCATTATTTTGTGGTCTAGACATGTTACCTAAAACAGAACACACTGATATACAAAAACTCATATGTAAATTAATAATAAGTATAAATTTACTACATTTTAATTAAAAGACAAAAGGTAAAAGTACTCAGAAAATAGCTTCAGCAATTTGCTGCATATAATTTACTCATTTTGAGTAAAAATGAAAAATGAATATTTATAGCCCTAAAGAGTTGCTTTGTAATGCTAACTTAACAAAATGTCCATTGATATATATTAATACAAAAATATAAATATAAAACTATGCACATGATATACCATATGTATGTATACATTTATAATTATATATATATATATATGATCAGTGTAATTTAAAGCTTAAAAGTTTTAAAATAAAAATCATACATTTCAGGGATATATGGAATTAATTCAATGAATCAACAAATGAATGAAGACAAAGGTTATAGCTTCAATACAAGAATTTAACTAAATAAACTGTTTTTACATTGTAAACTAGAAAACAAATACAGCACTAAAACATAGAGTACAGATAAGTCATAAAAATGTTTCCACATTCATTATTAATCAAGAGAGCAGGAGACTCAGCTTATACAAGCTGTTTTTATAAAATATCTTTGTGGATGATATGTTATTTCTATTTTATTACATCAAAGCACTGTACATATTTTTTTATGCTATAAAAATTTTACCTAACATTCAAAAGAGATGATAATAGCCCACAGGAATTTGTAAAAGTATATCAAATTCAGCAGTAAGCTTGAAGATGCCAGGCTGTGGTAGCACACACCTTTAATTCCAGCACTCAGGAGACAAAGACAGGCAGATCTCCATGAATTCAAGGACACCCGGGTCTACAAATCAAGCTCTAGGACAACTAGGTGTAGCTGGAGTTTTCTCCAGTCCTGCCTGGCCCACAGTCAGGACAAATCTCTCTCACCCTCCATTCCCGCAGCCACTCAGACCCAACCGATAAACACACAAAGACTTATATTGCTTACAAACTGTATGGTTGCAGCAGGCTTCTTGTTAACTGTTCTTATATCTTAAATTAACCCATTTTTATTAATCTATAAGTTGCCATGTAGCTCGTGGCTTACCAGTATCTTAACATCTGCTTCTCATCATGGCGGCTGGCAGCATCTCTCTGCCTCAGCCTTCCACTTCCCAGAATTCTCCTGTCTCCTTGTCCCACCTATACTTCCTGCCTGGCTACTGGCTAATTGGCTTTTTTTATCAATCAATCATCCATAGGAACTAGGGCTACACAAATAAACCCTGTCTCAAAACAAACAAACAAACAAAAAGATGTTACGTGGTTGAAAAATTTCAAGAGAATAGATTTTAAATATTACCAAACAAATACATACTAAATATACAAAGTAAACTTTGTTATAATAGTCAGCTTAATTTAATCATTCCATGTTTGTACATATTTCAAAATATCACATATCATAAAATTATAATATATACAAATTATATATTTTTATCATTCCAATGTTATGTATCCTCCTTTAACTGTTTGTGTGTCATTTATCATATTTCATTTCTCTGTGCCTTCTTCCCTTGTCTTTTTCAGAAATCTTGATGTCTTCTCTACATGTCCTTCAATTCTAGCCTTCCTTATCTGTCCTCTTAACTCTCTCTTGTCCTGGTTTTCATGACACAGGTTGAACTCAATGTTCATAACCGCCATACCTTATTATGTCATTCCATAACATGCTTTGTCTAGGTAAGCCTTTGACAATGAGGCCAATTAGAAAAATATCTCCTTGCCAAGTCATACCAAAGATGCTCTTTTCCTCTCAGAACAATATTTTTTTTTAAATTACGTCTATGAGAAGTTCATGATATGTGTTTAAATACTATGATAATAATATATGACTCATCTTTAAGTTCTGAGTCTGACAGTATCCATAATCTTTATTACTTGATATTCCTAGGAACAGCATGGCAAAAGCTTTTTTAATATTTAATACTGTGTATCAAAAATAAAATTTAACTTTGAATATTCCATTAAAAAACTCATGAGATTTTCCAAACTATTTTAAGACTACTGTCATTTTGTATGAGAGTACTGTGAAAGTATTTTTTTAAAAATCAAATGTTTCAAAATAGCAATATTATAGACTTTAGAATTTTTACTGTTTATCTTAAGTGAAAAATCAAAAAACTATGGAACACTTAGCAGACAGGATTATTAAAATTCTGCTGGATAATTTCCTTCTGGCTAAGGTTGGCTAAGTTAGTCTTATTTCAATAAAATGACGTCCCTTTAAGACTTTATATATGTAAATAAAGAACTGAGTATCTGCCAATAGTTCCAGATATCAGGCTCTGACTTCCAAATCAGAACTTCTGTTCAACCAAGTGCATGCCCAGTCCTTGAGTATAGTGGCAAAAGCTCGTGTAAACCTAGTACAACAGATAATAAAGATAGCAGCAGGGTAGCTGTGGATGGATCTCTCCAGTGTAAACCTAGTACAACAGGTAGTAAAGATGGCAGCGTAACTGTAGGTGGATGTGTCCACTCAGTGTTTTTATGGTAAGTTGCAGCTACCACTACTGCCTTTCTGATCAAATATATCTTGTTGAAGATGGAGAAGTGAAATGTAAACACAGAAAATGACAAAAGACACCATAGGGGCTATATGAAAAGTTTCCTCCTATTTTATTTTTGTTTATTCATATAGCCCATCTAAGAAAGTTTCTCACAGTTCCATTCTTTTTCTTTCCATACCTATTCCTAAACACTTTTCAGGCCCTTGTTAACAATTTGCCATTCTTGTATTTCCTATTCTGTTCTTTCTTACTTACTATACAATTAGACAGAGGGTGCTGCTGTAAAACACAGTCAGGATCCAGAACTCCTCTTTATAGATGGGGAAGGGAAAAGATAGTTTTAAAAAGAAAAGCTATGTATCTCCCAAAAGTGTCACTTGATCAAGGAAATCACAAAACTATTAATCTAGATATAACAAAACAAAGGTGTCTGTTGTGAATAAGTACAGTATTGGCATGTATGATGGCTTGAATGGAAATAGTATCCATACACCCACGTGTTTGAATGTTTGGATCCCAGTTAGTGGAGTGTTTAGGAAGGATTTGGTAGTGAAGCCTTGTCTGAGAAGTTGTGGTACTGG
>CABHPQ010075186.1:0-40742 GCA_902168405.1 Peromyscus aztecus | reverse complement strand
TTTTTTTTTTTTTTTTGGTCAACTTGACATTCGTTAAATATATTTTGGAAAAAAGAATATTAATTGAGAATATGCTTCCATAAGATTGGCCTATAGGAAGTCTGTGGGTGGGTGGGAGTACTGTCATGATTAATGATTGATGTGGGAGAGCCCAACTCTCTAAGGGTAATGCTGTCACTGGGCAGATGTTCCCAGGCATATAAGAAAGCAGACTAAGCAAGCCATGAAGAGTAAAGTCAGTAAGTAGCATTCCTCCATGGCTTCTGTTTCATTTTCTTTCTCCAGGTTCCTGCCTTGAGGTCTTACCTTGACTTAGCTAGGTGCTGTACTGTAATCTGGAAGCATAAAGTAAAACAAACCCTTTCCTCTCCAAGTTGCTTATAGTCAGTGTTTTATCATAGCAATAGAAATCCAAAGTTAGGCAACAGACTTATAATTCCTTCTATTTTGCTCTATTGTATTGAGATCGTATTTAATCATGGATCCATTTTTGGTAGTCGGATAGACCACAGCGAGGTGAGACACTGTTGGATACTGTATTTATTTTTCTCTTGCATGTGCACATGTACATTTTTGCTCCTGCTTGCTTTTTCTACATACCTATCTGTTTCAGTCTGTCCATTTACCTGCCACTTTTCTGTCTGTCTACCTGTCGATGTGTTTATGTCATCTTTCTGTCCATCTATCACCTATCTTTAATCCACATATTGATCTGTCACATTCTATTATATACTGGTCTATCTATTATATATCTTTCTATGTATCACCTATCATCTTTCTGTCTATATCTATCCATATCATTAATTTGTCTGTGTAATCTGTTATCTGTTTATCATCTATCAACCCATCATTCTATTATCAACCAATAGTAGATTTTCTACCTATCTACCTATCATCTGTAGGCCATCTCCTTTTTCTCCTCTTTGCCTTTTTCCCCATTCAGAAAAGCACTTAAATTATATTAAGAAGCTTCCTCCAGCTAAAACCTTCAACTATTGCACTGATGATACATTCTAAACACCTTACTTTGGATTTGAGACTGCCACATTACAACACATACTACATGCTTACCTCTCTGGTTTTATTAGATACCATCCTCTTGCTTTAGTTACACCGACTTCCTTACTTTCTTAATGATGCTAAGGTTACTACTGCTGTCATTGGTCCGCATGCTACTCTCTGCTGCATGGCTTGTTTCTTTATTTAGTTCAGATCACAGCAAATGCTTGCCAAGTGCCCAACTCCAACAGTGCAATCTTGCACAGTCACGTGGTCACTTTCTGTCACATCACTCTACTTTAATTCTCTAACTAGTACTTAACACTATCAGATACGTTACTAGTTCATTTATTTTCTGTCATCTGCCCTCTCATTCTTCCCCTGGATAGTCCATGGGCTCTCGAGGACAGGCAGTGTGTGCTGCTCCCAAATAACCACTGTGTCACCAGTAATTAGATCAGTGTCAGGTGTACAGAAGAGGCTTTAAAATTACTCATGACTAAATGAACCTTTAAGAGTTTAGGATGTAATGGAAAGTGTATTTGATAGTAAACATATTTAGCATAGCATGTCATAGAAATAATGAGACAAGATTAGAATTCACATGACAATTACTGAGGAGAAGCAACAGAAAGAAAGGAAGGAAGGAATGAATGAAGGAAGGAAGGAAGGAAGAAAGAAAGACAAAGAAAGAAAGAGAAAAGAAAGAATGAAAGACAAAGAAAGAAAGAAAGAAAGAAAGAAAGAAAAAGAAAGAAAGAAAGAAAGAAAGAAAGAAAGAGAGAGAGAGAGAAAACAACCTAAACATCACTTTTGACTTAAATATAAGGCTTTGACCTCATCTTTGCAAAAGCTTGCCAAAGACAAGGAATTTCTTTCGGGGTTTATAGTACAAAAACAAAACTGTCAAATTTGATAAATCAGAACTATTGTATATTGTTATCTTTTCCAGATGGGGAAACTGAGACTCTGTCCAATTAAGTAATGTCTGGGTTGTTGCCATACAGATGGCATTTTAAATCACTTGTGTTTAGCTTAAGGAATTTGTTTAGCTCTGACATCCAGCAGTTTAAACATATAGTCTGTTCTTCACCTTTCTGTGGGGTAGCTATTCCTCCAATCATAAACTAGAATTCTTAACATCTTTTCTAATTTAGAGGAAGGAAAAGCTAAGAGTGCAGTTGAGTAGAATTTCTGATTATAAAGCTTTGCTAGATAATGGTGCAGCTTGATTTTTTCTCTTAATTTCTTTTTTCTTTATAAGGAAAATAAATGAACAGAAAGAGTTCCAAGCAGAAGTAATGGCTGTAGACTTGTCTTTTCCATTTTCCCTGAGAATTTATTCAATTCAAAATCAGCTCTGTTTTCCTTTATTGGAGCATTTTCTTTTTTCAATCTTTTCCCCTTTGATGTGTTAAATGCTTTCTAAATGATTTGTAAGTTTGATATTTAAACAACACTTACACTGCTTAATCACACAGTTCACTCTTTTGAAACATCAAACCCCTGTTTCAGTATCTTTATTTGGATGTCAAATTATGCTACCATCACCAGGGTTAATTCAGCAGCAAGTGGTGATTATGTCATATCCACCTATTTTATTCTGATTCAGTGAAAATCTGTCTCTCACTTATTTCATTTGTGTATTGTGTGTGTGTGAGTGTGTGTGTGTGTGTATGTGTGTGTGTGTGTGTGTGTGTGTGTGTACATTTATTTTTCATTTGTTGTTTTAAGTTCCAAGCATGAGTTTCATTTCAAAAGCAAAGCTATATCCTAGACATATAAAAGTCACTGTGACAATAACAAAAACTATTTGGGGTTGTGGATGAGTAATTTTTTAGAAATACTTTTAGATTATAAGGGTATTGTATTATTTTAAAAACAAACAATAGTCTATTAGAAACATATAGATGTATGCATGATCATATGGTTCATGTGGTTCAGGTACACATATATATGCAGGTGAACGTGCATATGCATGTGTATATATATATATATATATATATATATATATATATATATACACATATGTAGATGCTAGAGGACAACCCAAGATGACACTTGTAAGGCAGAATCCAAACTATTTTTTGAGACAGGGCCTCTTACTTGCCTGGAATGCACCAAATACACTAAACTATCTAGCCAGAGGGAGGAACAAGTGAGTGTACAGCCAAAATGGCAGGTTTATAAGGGAAATGAGAAGCTGGGGGAAGGAAGACCCATGAGCTGAAGAAGTTTAGGGCAAGGGATTGGGTGAGAAGAGCCACAGGTAGTCCTCATACTGAGGGGCCTAGAGGCCAGCATACCCTTTAATATGCTAATAGACACCACAGACAGCCAGTTGAATTTCTTTGGACCCTGACAGTAATTTCACATTCTCACTTTACTGATGAGTAAGCTAAGCAAGTTGCTCAGTGTCACAGAGTAGGTCTCAATCAAGATTATTTTCTTCAGTGTTATGTATTTTCTATTATACAAACAGATTCTATAGGAGGCCCTAAAAGGGGAAATTAATTTTTAAAACAATCAGTACCCAGGTGCCTTGTGATTTAGAAGGGAAATCGTTGATATCCTATTACCTCATCGACTCTCATAACTTGCATTAAACTGCCAAACAATATATCAGAAGAAATTTTGTTTGTTAAAGTATACATGAACTGTCCTCAAATATTCAGCTTAAAATGAAAGTCCTACATTGTCTAAGATTGAGTCCAAGAAGCATCATACCATTGTCAATCCTTTAACTTCTATTGTCAGATTGGTTATTTCTTCATCTGAAAACTGGGAAAATTAAGTCATACGTGAGACCTATTTTTAAACGCCATTTACTAATGTAAAGATAATATTAACTTGAAATTTTAGAGGTATCTAAAAGTGCCATAGGCTTTTGTTTATATAAAGACCTGAAGAACATATGAGACAGAATTAGTGATAATAACCATTACCAATTATGTGTAATACCACCTTTCAAAATGGAGCATTCAGAAAAGCATATGCAAAACTGAGCAGTTGCCAGAAATCTGATATAGTCACAAAGCTCATAAAGAAAAAAATTTACAAAATGTTAAACTTTTGTTTTGATTGTTTGATAATAGCCAGAGCATAAAACAGTATTCTGTTTGGCTGTGCTAATTAAGCACATTTACCACTTACCAAAAACTACTTCTCAGGCTAAGAAGTAACTTGCCATGCATAGTGCCCTAGTTTGTTTTCTGTTGCTATAATAAATATTCTGAACACCTGTGACTTGGAGAAGAAAGGGTTTAATTGGCTTATAGTTTCAGGTCCAGTCCATTATTGAAGGAAGACTGGGCAGAAACTGAGGAAGAAAGCATGAAGCAGAACCATTTACTGGTTCTTTGTTCCTGTTCATGCTCAGTCAACATTCTTACACAACCCAGGACTCTCTGCCCAATTGTGGCACAGGACACAATGGTCTGGGCCCTCTCATATAAAGCAACAACCAACACAATCCCTATCACCCTCCAGACATGGCCACAGGCCAATCTGATCAGTCCAATTCTTCCACTGAGGCTCATTCTTTCAAGTTGGCTCTTTGTTGCATCAAGATGGTATTACAAACTAACCAGGACATACTTCTAGCTCAGTTTTCTAGATTGAGTAAGCTCCCCTCCACAGAAACTACAATTCTTAAACTCCATTGGCTTCCCCTTTTATTGCTGTTACCTGGATTTCAAATGGGGAAGAGCATTTACAAAACTAAATAACTCTTGTTAGTTTCTGTACCCAGACATGTCTTATGACCACCCATGCATGTGTTTCTTTTGAGGATCTCTATATGAGAAACAAAACTCTTAGGATCAAATGAAATGTCCTCAATTTCCTCAAAGCTGCCTCTTCTAACTTCCCATACGGCCCATTGGCCCTACCTTTCATCCGTTATTTTTGAGATGATCTTTAGAAATGGATTATGGTTTTTCTTGCTTGTTTTGTTAAAGATAAACACATTACCTTTCACATATCAGAGAGTGGAAAATGCAAATGTCTACCCAATTTCAGTTCCACAAGCGCATTTTGATAGGTGTATACATCTCAACCTAAATCATTGTAGCTTGGAAATGCATAGGTTTTGCTTCTATATTTTGTTTGCTTTAATTCTTCCTGTTAGTGTAATTTTTTTTCTGTAAAATCATAGCCATTGTACCATTTGTTGGTGAGGATGATGGAAGAGTTCTCTATCTTAGATCACATGTAAAGTTGTCTTAGTGATTGCTGCATGATTGACTGAATGAATGAATAGACACATAAATAGGAAGGGTCATCAAAAAAAATGTGAGGTGACGACACCTCATTTGATGAGGGCACTGAGAAGAGAGCCAATTCTATGTGCAATCACTGAGAAAATTATTGCAATTTTCCAATAGGCAGAGAAAGACTGGCTTAGTCCTGAGCAGAATAGTAATAGAAATTCCAACATCTTTTAAAACAAAGGACACCACCACAGTTGCCTCTGTAAACACATTGTTTATCTCAAAATACTCCTGTTGATAGCTTGGCATTGGGGATAATCATTGCATAACAATGCTTTCAAGCTGCTGGCAAATCAGTATGAAAAGTCAATGTTTCACACATGATAAACATAAATGCAGACTGCCCTTCATATTGTAATTAAAACACTCTAGAAGACTGTTTAGAGATACTCTCCTTAGTAGAAATTCAAGATATTAATTTTTTTATAATATGAAATAAATTCAAGTAGCACTGTTATTTCAGGAACAGATGAAACAGAACAAATGTAAGGAAAGATTTCTAGCTAGCTGTACAAGGACTGGGACCATTTTGAAAACTAATAGGAGACAAAGGGAGTTCAAAGTAGATAAATGTAGCCTAATGATGTCTCTGATGAGCCTTTGTCTCTCATCTCTTTGTGTGCAGTAAAATATGAGGAGCTTAAAAGAGAGAGCGAAACAGTCAAAGCCTTATCAGTATGTGTCACTAATGTGTGATGAGAACTGCAAGACAGTGGATGAATTGCCGCAGTTTTGATGGGCCTTTATCAGATATGTCTGCTTGAATTAAAAATATGAGACATGACAAAGAGGAGTGGAGGAAAAGGAAGGAGATAAGCTGGATAAGTGGAGAGTCATACATTAAATGCGTTGTGATAGGGGTATGTGTCGGGGGCAAAAAAAATAGCCACGATTTCTTTATAATTATTCAGGCAACTGATGTCTGGTGGAATTGCAATAGAATCTGAACATTGTTGGATTTTGATTACAGAATTCTTGAGAATGGCTCTGAAAGGGAATGGTTGATTTCTTTTTAAATTTAGATAGCACATGTCTGCATTCATTTCTCCATATACTCTTCTATTCCTCCTTTCCACTAATCCTCTTTGTTCCCCTAGACAATTTTACTTCTACTTTCATTTTATATGTGTATGTGTATACATATGTATATATAATTACAGCATATATGTGATATATATATATATATATATATATATATATATAATGTACAATCTAGGAGCCACTAATAAGAGAAAAAGAGAAAAGTTGGCATTTATTTTTCTGAGTCTGGCTTTATTCATTTATTATGATTATTTCCAATTCTATCCATTTTCTCTCAAACAGCATCACTTCATTCTTTTGGGCTCAAAAACTTTCATATATTTATTTATATATATATATATATATCTATATATCTATCTATATCTATATCTATGTCTATATCTATATATAATTTTCTGGCTGGGTGGTGGTGGCACACACCATTAATCCCAGCACCCAGCACTTGGGAGGCAGAAGAGGTACATCTCTGAGTTCAAGGACATCCTGGTCTATAGAGTGAGTTCCAGGACAGTCAGGGCTACACAAAGGAACCCTGTCTTAAGAAAGCAACAGCAAAAAAATTTCCCTATGGACACCAAGGTTGTTTTGAAGTTGCTTCTGTAAGTAACTTGTTACATATACTACTGAAATAAACATTGAAGAACAATTATTTCCGTGATATGTTGGCTTAACGTCCTTTGGGTAAATACCTAGGAATAGTATAATTTAAATCATCTAGAATTCCTATTTCTAATGTTTTAGGAGCCATCCATACTGATTTCCATAGAGGGTAGACTAGTTTACATTCTCACCAGCCACCTGTAAGGGTTCACATTTGTCTATATCTGTGCCAGCATTTGCTGTTGTGGTTTATTTAGCAAGAGTTGTTATGCCCAGATCTCAGGGACCCCCAAAAGACCACCACAGAGACTGAATCCCACGTGTAAAAACAAAGAGCCTTTATTCTCTTCAAGCTCTGAGCTTGGTTTCTCTGTCTGTCTGACCCAGCAATGAGAGCAGAGAGCCCTGAGCTTAGGTGGGGTGGGGTTTTTATCATAGCAGAGGTTAGGGTGAGGGGATTTCCAGGGTTCAGGAACCTGACTGACTGACAATTGTCTAGGGGTATCTGTATAACAAAAATAGGTGTTCGCTAGACTCAGGGACATCTGCCCCCCTTATCTAATGGTTGGAATGTTTGGGATGTTAGGTACTTCCTCATCCCTGGGTGGATCCCTGGGTGGTATCAGCTTAAGGTTTTTCCTGGATCTGGGTGTTACCTGCCAGTAAACCTGTCACAGAATCTATGTCTGGGCTCCTAAGCCTGTCATGGCAGCTGTGTGGTCAAGCTGTTTTGGGACTCCTCCACAGAGTAAATCACAGCATGCTACAGGCATGGGCATTTCAGTTAGCTAGGGTGACTAGATGAATGACTGCATGAAGCCATTGGTCAAATTAGAGGCTCTCTTCACTTCCTTTTCTGTCTGACAGATTTTTTAATCTATCCTGAAATCATTTTATTCAAGCTACCCAAGTAAGTGGCTCTACACACCCCAATTATTATATGCATTTATTTTAAAAAAAGATCAACCCAAGTTAGGACACTGGTTCTCCTTAGTCTTCAGTCAGTTAATATCTCAGGTCAGTTTCTTTAACTGCTCTCTTCATATGACCATACCTATGGCATGGGAATAACTAAAAAGGGAAAGGGAAATGTGTTAGTATTTGCGCTGTTACCCTGCCAGAAAGCGTCACGAAACACGACAGAATCCGCTGATAGAGTTTATTGGGGAGAGAGAAGGGGGAGTGAGGGACCGCGCGCGGGTGAAGACACGTGAGGAGAGAGAGAGAGAGAGAAATTTTAGGACAGTCATGGCGGCTTTTTATAAGGCGGGGGCGTGTCCAGGTAGACGTAGGTGACGTAGCCATGCTGCGCGCTTGCGTGGCTACGTGACATCACGGATCCCGGTCACGCAGGACGCCTTAACCCGGAAATGGCTATTTTGACCTGGAGTCCGCCAGGCGGATGTGTCCGGGTGGTTGGTCGCCTTGGTTACCAGACGCCTTGAACCGGAAATGCCTATCCTGACCTGGGGCTATCTGGGCCGAGTCGGCCGGGCATGTACAGACATGCCTGACCTTAGGGGTGTTGTGAACCCT
This sequence comes from Peromyscus aztecus, assembly GCA_902168405.1. Classification (NCBI taxonomy): domain Eukaryota; kingdom Metazoa; phylum Chordata; class Mammalia; order Rodentia; family Cricetidae; genus Peromyscus; species Peromyscus aztecus. The sequence goes on along the minus strand of CABHPQ010075186.1, from coordinate 32,295 downwards.
TCAAAATGTATGTAAATGCAAACTACTATATGATTACCTGGATAGAATTGGAAAATAGTATTGAATTGATATAATTGGTATGAAATAAAATTTATCATTATAGAATGAAAAAGGAAAGCTCTTGGTTAGGGTTAAAGTAACAAAGAATTTTAAAAATCTGAGTACTGCTAGGAACAGACTTGGAAAAGAACACATTGATGATGGAATTTTGAGATACTTACGTGAGCAAGGAAAGCAAGGTGAAGTTCAGTGTTCAGAATCCACAGTATGTTTTCTAAGGCAGGTGTGCTCTAGTACCATAAACCAATGTGTTGGGGGCATAGAGGTCCTTGTACTCAAAGAGAGGCACTAAAAGAACCAGGAATGTTAATCACACAGGGCTGTCTCCTCAATGGAGGAGATAAAACCAAATTCCTGCATTCCATCCAGAAAGCTGAGAGCTGACTTGTTGACATTTTTGTTATCTGTGGATGCAGACATCACTCACCTTTTCCTATATAAGCAGACCTCACCCAACTTGCCCAGAATGGTTATTCCAGACTCTTCCCTCCTTAGAGCATTACTCATTCTTAGGGTAGATGCCATGAGTAGTTTATGGCCTGCTTACCTCTAGACTATCAGTCAGAGACCACACTAGATTCTAGGTCTTTTAGTTACAGAACCCATCCTCATTGTCACATGTACTTTGTTGAAGAGTTCTATATAGTTACACCTTGAGCTTTACTGTGCACCTGGAATTGGACTGGTTGTTGCCTGGAAACCTTTTCCCAAGTTGTACTGCATTTTAAGTATGCTGAAAATGAACTGCCTGGCATTAGAGCCCCTGAAGTCTGATCCAGGTTGAAGAAAACAATCTGCCCTGGTTGTCATTCTCATCTCTCCACGTGATATGACACCTGCAGGGACCCCTCTCACCAATGAACAGCATAAATTTATTGACCCGCACTATGGAGAAGAGTTCAAAATGAAGGTTTTAGCAAGAATACACTTTCTCTGAAGGTGTGAGGGATGCATCAATCCATTTCAGGTCTTCCCTGAGCTTCTAGAGGCTCTTTGATTTGGGGCAACAGGAATTCTATTCTTTGCATATTCTATTATTATGCATAAGTGTGTGTGCTTATGTGTCTCCAAATTTTCTCTTTTAATAGAGAAACTCAGACTCAACTATCTGTCTAGTCAGGATCCCACTGTGTTCTAATATGATCTGATTCTAATTGGTTTCATCTTCTATGGCTCTTTCCAAATAAGGTTGCATTTTGAGGTTCAAAGGTTTAAGGTGCCTACCTGTGAAGTGGGGGCACCTACTCAATCAGCATTAGTTGCTTTCCACATTGCTATAGCAAAATACCTAACAAAAACTACTTAAGGAAAGAAGCTTTCTTTTGGGCTCATAGTTCTTAGAGTGCAGTTAGTCATAGCAGCTGTATTATGGAATCAGAAGTATGATGTGACTGTTTACATTTCGTCCCCAGCAAGGAAGCCTTGAAATTAATGCTGGTATTCAGCTTGTTTTCTCCTTTTTATTCAGCCTAGAACATTGGCCTGCTGTATGGTGGCACCTCTCTTTAGTGTGCATCTTCCTGCCTCAATTTACTCAGTGTAGAAACTCCCTCCCAGATGTGCCTAGAGCTTCATTTTCAAGTTGATTCTAAATGCAATCAGACTCACAATCACGATGGCTCACCAGACACCCTCAACACTCACTAGTGCTAGATTGGTAGTGGATTTCTTTCTAGAAGAAATAGAAACAAGCATGATCTGCTGTTTTGATGATATAGGAAAATCAAATAAGCAAACAATAACAAGAACCGGGTAAGAGAGAGAGCTAATGTGTCAGTCACAACATGAGGTCTTTTGATGGTCTGGCTGTGGCAATAAACAGTTTTGGAAGCTACTTTATGCCAGGCTTTGACAACTGAAATTCAATAAGACCTGAAACTTTTAGGATTTCACAGTGTAGTGAGGGAGATGAACTAAGAAGCTGTGATGGTACCTTACAAGCTATAGGCCAAAATGAGTTATGTCATAACAGAACCATTTTTTTATTTGTAACACTATTGTTATTATGACTTAGTAACATGTAAAGGAGCAATTTATTTATTGCTATAGGTACTGAATGCTGTGAATAAATTGAATTAATCTTTTTCATATAAATCTAGGAATTGCCTATAAACAATAAGTGATGGATTTGCCTGTGTTTTTAGGATTAGGTCCCTTCCATTGTATCCCATGTTCAGACTCCACCATCTTTTTTTTTTTTTGAGAGTCAATAAGATCAAAATATTTTTTTCAGACTCCACCATCTTATGTATCACAAGACTATGGATTCTGAAGCTTTAATGAAATCTCTTATTGTTCACTCAAGGCAACTTTAAATGTTGATGAGAGAATGATATCCAAGCATGTGCCTTGATCAATGTTATTTGTGGTATTTTTGATATAATTGGGTAAATCTTTATATGTGTAATTTCAGTTAGAGTTTTCTCCTTATGTTAACTGAATGTGATGGTTTGAATAAAAGTGGCTCACATAGACCCATAGAGAGTGGCACTAAGAGGTGTGGCCTTGTAGTAGGCATGGTGTTGTTGGAGGAAATGTGTCACTGAGGGTGGGCTTTGAGGTCTCAGAAGCTCAAGCCAGGCTTAGTGGCTCTCTGACTCTTCCAACTGACTATGAATCAGATGTAGAACTCTTGTAGATGTAGAATCAGATGTGGTACCTCTCCAGCACCATGTCCGTCTGCATGCCACCATGCTTCCCACCATGATGGTAATGGACTAGAACTCTGAACTGTAAGCTGCCTCCAATTAGATGCTTTCCTTTATAAGAGTTCCTGTGGTTATGGTGTCTCTTCACAGCAACAGAAACCCTAACTAAAATATGGAATAAAAAAAATACCTGTTAAATCCCGGTAGCATATAAAATCACCAACTAAGGCTCTTGTGGAAAATAAGGGAACAAACCTTTATTTTTATGCATTCATACTTCATCTGGACCCTCAAGCTTCTTCAGGTTCAAAACACATAAGGACATGCAGTTTATGGGACTAGTGTTAATGTTTCCTATCTCTGTTCTTTCGTTGAACTAATGAAAAATAACACATACATCATATTTTTACCGTGGAAGTTAAGGTTTGTGATTTAACTTCCCAGGATCAAAATGTTAAGTGAAATGTCTGTAGATACTACCTACTCTAGCACTCTCTTACAACTTTCTTTGCCTAGAAATTAAGAAGTTTCTGCAATTATTCTGTGCTCAACTGAAACATTTTAATCCACCATTAAAATATTTTGGAAGCAAGATGTAATTATCCAGGCCGCCCTTTGGGCTAGTGAAGCTGAAAGGCTAACACTGAGCCACCATATGGGCTGTGCATGGTGGGGCCTATTGGAACCAAGCATTTAAATCCATTTCTTCCTGAGAACAATTAGATGAAACCATCCAATTCTTCCAGGAGCTTTGAAAACGATCACCTGTTGGACCCAGACTCTGGGTAAATTGCTTTCATTTGAATATGATTTGGAATTTGTTCAACTAATCACAGTCTGTTAATTGCATTTTGGAGGAAGAAAGAAATTGAATGAAGCAACTGGTTCTTGTTAGATCCAAGGCAGCCAGGGATTCAGTGTGTGGCTACAGCATTCTACCTTGTTAATCTCAATAAAAGGCAGACTTTGCAAGCTGTAATAATTAAGTCACCCTTTGTGAAACAAAAATAAGTTTTGCATGAGAATATGCTATGCTAGACTTATCAAATTATATGTATGTATACATATATAAATACATATTACCTATCCCTACTTATGTTAACCCAAATGGCAAATACCCAAAATATCAGTAGCCTAATATATTTTTATTTTTATCTTCATGCAATGGAAAAGCTGTTTTATTGGGGGTTGTATACAGAAAATAAAATCACCAATCTATGGAAGATGCATTTTAAAGTGAATCATCAGGACTTTTCATCTTGTTTTTAAGCCTCACAAATTTGCACAGATGATTAGAATGGAAGAAGGGAAGGCTGCATTTGAGGCGAAGACTGACTAAGTCTCAGTGAGTACACAGAGCTCATCCCTCTAACAGTCACTACCTTCCCATAGCCCTCTGTGACTGGAAACTTTATGTTCATTGACTGGAGGAGTTTACCCAGGTTTACAAATTAATGATCTTGGCTTGATTTATCCTCCAGGTCAGTGGGGACTGAAACCAGGAACCCCACAAAGATGTGTCCTTCATTTCAAGCCACCAACAAGAATATCACCCCACTGCTCTGATGCCAGACACTACTGGCCCCAGCTTCTGGAAGTCCAATTTCCTGTATTCAGTAGATGAAACCAAGACAGAACCCACTGTCTTACTGGCCGTAACGGGTCTGCCACTGATGAGTCTTGCTGTGGTACATTGTTCCACTGCTGCCCACAGTTCAGGCATTTACCTAAAGGAGACACTAAATAGAAGGAACTGGAAAGGGGTTCAGAACACACATATCAGCTGTCAGGTGGAATATCAACACCACAATCTCAGATTGAATCGAGACTGCACTACAGTCTAGAGTAGATGTGCAAGGTTGTTCTTCAAGTCTGAAAGTCTTCTAGAAACAAAGAGAATGTAGGCATATGAGTAGCCTGGAAGACCTAGAGAGTCTAGAAATCAGCCATCTGGCTGGACAAAGGTGTGCTGTGGGATGTTCTGTATGGCAAATGTGTTGCTAATAAAACACTGATTGGCCTGTGGCTAGGCAGGAAGTGTAGGCGGGACTAACGGAGAGAATAAAAAGAACAGGAAGGCAGAGGGACTCTCTGCCAGCCACCGCCAGGACAAACAGCATGTGAAGATGCCGGTAAGCCACGAGCCATGTGGCAAGGTATAGATTTATGGAAATGGATTAATTTAAGATATAAGGACAGTTAGCAAGAAGCCTGCCACGGCCATACAGTTTGTAAGCAATATAAGTCTCTGTGTTTACTTGGTTGGGTCTGAGCGGCTGTGGGACTGGCAGGTGAAAGAGATTTATCCTGACCGTGGGCCAGGCAGGAAAACTCTAGCTACAAAGGTGTATATACTTTCAGCAATTTTTAATCTGACTAGCTATTTTTTTTCTCTCTTTGCAATACTGAGGACCTCAAGCATGCCAAGCAAGCCCTCTCCTACTGAGCTACAGCTCTAGCCCTCAGTGAATTTTAAAATAAAACCATATGTTTCCTTGTAAGCCACCTCTTCCCTATGAACAAGCTCAGCTACTTCAGGCCTGCAACATGATCCCCATTCCTTACACAACCATCTGAGAGTCCAGTCGCAGGAGTGCTCCAATAGGTTAACACGGAAGTGCTTCAGTGGCATCGGCAGTGATGGGCAAATATAGAGTGGGTTCAGGCAGAAATAATGACATAGAGAATCTGGCCTGCCTCAGGAGGACAAAAATGGGTGGGGGTTGGGCACAAACAAGAATTACACTTAAAGGTGTTCTGCTAAAAACATCAAATTATAAAAGTCATCACTCGTCATTATTGTGACAACAAAAAAGGTATTTCAAAGTTTGATTTGGATGATGCTGATGAAATTTCAGAGAGTTTGCCATTTGTAAATACATAAACCTAACTAGCACATGTACTGTTACAGCATCGGGTTCTGGCAGAATGAAGATTTCTTTGAAACCTTTGTAGACACATCCCTTTCCATTCCAGCTACTTCTTTGCTGCAAGTGCTGGGATTCTCATGAACTGCCAGGATTCTGTTACCTCCACCCTGGCCTCCTTTCTAAGCATATCCCAGGGGTGGAAATATGGTAAATCTGCCCTAGCTTTGATGCTTGTTTATTAATTCATTTCTGGTTGTAAACTGTGGCATATCTTCCACTTCACTCCCATCAGCCATTTCATCACCTTGTCCAAAATGTCTTTATTGTAGCTGCAACCCAGGAAGAGATGGTTGGCCCAGACCATGGATAGGGACAGCAATTGGTCCAGGCGGCCACCAAAGTCAGGTGGTGGGTCTTGTTACTCAGGCAAATAAGGCAGGATGAACTCCCTGCAAGTTCTCCAATGCATCTCGAGTTTGAGCAAAAATGCTTGGTGAAGTGGCTGCCTGTTGTACTCTGGAAACTAGCTCCTAGACAGCGGTGGTAGCCTTCCCACCCACCAAGGGTCCTGCCACTGCTGCCTCTGCCAAGGGTTGCACTATGCCTAATATATATATTATATATGTATATAATATATATTATATATATTTATTTATCTATTTATTTATCTATCTATTTATTTATTTATTTATTTATTTATTTATTTATTTATTTTCGAAACAGGATTTTTCTGTGTAGCTTTGTGTCTTTCCTGGAACTCACTCTGTAGCCCAGGCTGGCCTCGAACTCACAAAGATCCGCCTGCCTCTGCCTCCCGAGTGCTGGGATTAAAGGCGTGTGCCACCACCGCCCAGCCTGCCTAATATATCTTAATCATATAATACCAATTGTTCTTGACTTCTTAATTTTTTTACAAGCTTTTATTTTTTTTAAGTAGTTTTATGTTTAGAGAAAAAAAAAAAAAAGGAACACAGATTTCGCTGCCTCCCCTTGATAAGATAGTTTGTCACCTTGGCAGAGAGAGTCATGATTCTGTAACAGCCCCATTCTGCACTGTGGAACTGTTTTGGGTTTGTTTCTTTGTGTGTGTGTTTTCTCTCATGGGGAACAGTAAAAAAGAACAGAATCTTCTAATATGTCGAATAGAATATGAATGTTGGTAACACCAACTTTCTAGTTCATTGATCTTGGTTAAACAGGGCCATGTCTGGGTCAGTGTTTGTACTGCACCTGGGGTCTGTGATAATGTCCATGGCCTGTGTTGCCACAGGGGGCCATAGGTACCATGCACTTGAAATCATCGCGGGTAGGGCTGAGCCACTCCTCCCCTCATTGGCCCTGGGATAGCTGGCCCTGTCCCTTGCTGGACACTGCAGCAGGAAAGCTGACTCCACCCTGATGGGAGAGCTTCCCTCCATCCCACTGCCCCACCCCCACACACACTGGGGAGGATGACCCCACTCCTAACCATGGGCCTAGAAGAACTGGCTCTGCCCCTTGCCTGAGGTAGGAAGTTCCAATGGCCCAGCTGACCAGATCAGCTACCACCCAGACCCATATCCTGGAGCTTAGAGTGTCCTGCCCTAACATCTACCTCATCTATGATCTGCTGGAGTGCATTAAAAGATTGGTCCTGTGGAATTATAATCACAGGATTCCCAAGACTCGGGGCAACAGCAGGATATTCAAGAGGAGTTTCCATGAGGGTCCAGTGATGATAGTGTGCTGGAGGCCTGGAGCCAGACCAATGACTCATTGCAATGAGCACTTCCAGGGTAGGGTTGATTGAACAGAAGAGTATACTGCATGACACACTATAGCACCCACTAGGATGAATGAAGAGGTGTTTTTTGTTTGTTTGTTTGTTTGTTTGTTTTGTTTTTAATTGATTTTTTTTAGTAGGGGAGTTTCTTTTGAGGGTGATGCTGCAAGGGTAAGAGGAGGGTATGGAGGGACTGAGAGGTGAGCAGGATTGGAGTTTATGCTGTGAAATTCCCAAAGAATCAATAAAGAATTATGTTGTATATAAAAAAGATACTTCTCTAAGCTTCGCTGTGAAAGAAGCAGTCCTTATTTAAGGATGAAACTAAAAAAAAAAAAAAAAACACCAAAAAACAAAAACAAAAAACCCAAAAGTCATGTTTGTTTGAGCATAGTGTTTATCCCATAGTGGGAAGCCAGAGTTCAGGGTCCCTAAGCAGAGGCAAGGTTACTAGCAGAGGTATAGTTATACCACATATAGTGGATATTGAAGGCCAACTCCAATGCTTAGTTCCTTTTTGCCTATCTATTTTTATTAACCTATTGTTGACTTGACTTGACACTTAGTAAACAGTGATTTATGAAGTACTCAAGATTTATGTATGAACACTAAGGACAATGATTACCCACGAGTAGAGTACAATATACTTTAGGTAATAGGATTACCTATTAATGAACAGTGTTAACAACAGAACAGAATGAGTCATATTTCTTGATTTTATTAAAATAATCATAAAATTAAAACTGATTGATCAAAATAATTCATATCAAAAAGAATAGAAGTTATCTGCAGTTTCAAATTTTAGTGTTGAAATGCATATTTTCTCATCTTTGACTTTTAAAAAGTACCTCAAAGTTAAATAGTACAGATTATAAGAACCCACATGTCCTAAAATAGGAGCTGGATTTATTGCCACAGGTGAAGATGATGGTTAATAAAATCCAATAGCTTCTGTGTGGTGCTTGATAGATTACCACAGTCTTGCTGAGAGATGGCCAAAATCATTTTGAAGAACTTCAGCTAATGTATCCAAACAGCACCTCTAGACTACATACAAGCCTGCCCAAGTTATATCAGAGGAAAGGCTTAGTGTAGAACTTCATATATTCCACAGACCAAACACAGTAATACAAACAAAGCTTCTCAGTTTCTGAAAATGAGGGTGACTGATGGCTGTATGAGGTCCAAGGCAGTGTCCAGTGAACACAGAAGACAGATGATGTAGAACACTGAATGTAGTAGTTAGGAAAAACAAAGACTTTTTTACTTTATCACAGAGTCCACATTAGAAAGAAATTGCTAAATAGTCAATAGAGTATAAATATAAACCCACATTTAACTTTCTACTTATATAATATTATAAGCATTATCTCTCCTATTAAATATGCTTTGTTTGAAAAAGTAGTCCCCATCAAGTGTCATTGTGAAGCTTTCTTTCTCTCCACTTAAGGTCATTAAAATTTAATATATGTATAAAACCTTTATACACAACAATTGTTTAGGTATCTATTGTTGTTTTTTGTTTGTTTATTTGGCCTGGATGACTAAGCTCAAGGGTATGGATGTCTGTAAAGATCTAAACACACATTTCTAGCCAACTGTCTGTAAAGGTTACAGCAATTAGAGGTCTAATTAGTTTATACTAATGAAAAGCATAAAAAATACTGCATAAGATATATATCTTTCAATTATTTTCTTCTGAAAGTTAATTTTCTGAGTTCTTTCCTCATTTTTTCTTTGAAATATAGTAGTTTTAAATTTATTTCTTATTTCTCTTTCTATCTATTTGCTATACCTCCAAAGTGAAGATTTTTTTTTATTTTGCCACTTTTTTCTATGTGCTTATTTATAATTCCACACACATTTGATTGCATTTTTAACATGAATTGTGAATTACAATGGGCTGACAAATATGCTAATTAACATTTATTATTCAGTTTAACCTAAGTGTTTAGCCTCTTTGGTGGGTAACTTCAACCTTAAAAATTAAAAACTGAGATGTTAGTTAAGTTTTGTCATTTATACAATGACAAGTCTGAAAAGCAGAAATTACCACTGAGTTCTCATTAAGTAAAGTTCAGTGACATTTCCACAGTGCTCACAAATAATAGTGTGTGAAATAAAAATGATTTAGCTGTTTTATATTAACTAATTGATGTGCTATTCTTAACTAATGAGTAGGTGGTATTTTTATAATCCTTTAGAGATAAAAACTATGCATCATGGAGATTAGAAACTTTCCCAAATAAAAACTGGATCTCAGGTAGTCTAAATAAAGAGACATCTACCTTAAATTTATACTAAGCCAGCATTCATCATGTATGTAAGTTATGGTCTTTTTATCAAATTCAGGAAACACATCAAGATGTGTCTAACACTTCAAGCCACTGTTATAGAAAAAAAGTTCCATTATATATAATTTATCTTTTCATTTATTATGAATTCAGTTGATCCACACCCTAAATATTTCATTTGTAGTTTTTTAATCAAACATGCACACTGAACTATACTTGTCTATTTTGAAATATCGCAGGAAAAATGAACAGAGTGATTTCTTGTGTGTTAGGATTTCAGCCACGAGAGAGTGAATGCAAATTATTACTTTAAAACATAAATATAGAGGATATAATATATCATGACAAAACTTGCCAAATATCATTCTTTGCTTTACATCTCATTTAAATTTGGTGAAAATGGTTTATTAACGGAACAAAGCAAAACTTTAAAAATATTCTTATTTAATATCTGTTCCTAGGAATATACTAAGCTTTGCTTAGGGAAAAATATTATTTTCTCAGATGGTTTTGTATTGGCTATCATATATTCAATAAATTTCTACAAAAGGCCGAATACACTTGTTACATTAACTATGGAAAGTGTTGAATCCAGGAATAATAGGAATTGTGAAATACATGATACTATTTTCCTAACCTTTTCTTTGGAAGCAGGAAGATAAGCAAAGATGATAGATAAACAGTAAAGAGACAGGAAGGAAGACAGATAGACAGATACATAGATAGGTGGATAGATAGATAGATAGATAGATAGATAGATAGATAGATAGATAGATAGATGATAGATAAATAGATAGATAATCTGACTTTGTCTTGACTGGTATGTTTAAGTATAAAATACATTGTAGAGAAATCTATGATTAACACATTTCCTGCAACTATTAGGGAAGTAAAACCCTGACCTAAGAAAGTGGTTCCATTTGTTATATAGTCTTTGTTTCAGCAATCTAAGTATTATTTAACAATTTTAATGACTTCAGAAGAATAAGATGATTGACATTTGGGCCTGAGTCTTACAGCCTTACATTCTCTGTCATGATTAAGCAGTCTAAGTCTTCCAAATTCTACAGACAGAAGTTCTGATTTAGGGACCTCAATATTATTGCATTCTTTGTATTGCTAGGTAGCATGGCCCTGAAAGGGTGAGTCGAGGAGGTCCTGAAAGTCAAGGGAAAAGTAAGTAGTCTTTAAAATCATCCTCACAGAGTGTATCAAGGAATGAGTGGGAAGAGAATAAATGTTTTTGTTTCATTTTACCAAGTGCAGACTACGTATGATTCATTTTTTCTCTCATTTTTGTTCTTTAGAATGTATTTGTTGTTATTATTTGTTATCACTATTATTATTATTTGGAGAAACAATTATCAAATGGTTAAGTATGTTTTGACATGAAATTTAGGAAATTGAAAGCAATGTCTCTGTTAGCAATCTCATTGCTTCATCAATTATATGTATTGATTTCCTTACAGTGTACAAGTATCTTTGTGGAGTATAGAATAAGAATTAACAGAGACTCTGTGTTGAAAGTAAATACTTTTTTCCTTTGGGGGCCAAAACCTGTCATACTGATTCAATTTTATGTAAGCAGGGATAGTCAACATGAAAGGCATGAGTATTTGAAATTATAAATTTATACTAACAACAATTAGTTTCCAAGTCCTGTTTTAGAAGCTAAAGATACAGTAGAAGTGAACTAAAGTCCTCTTTTCAAGAGATTAAATTCACTATAAGGAGGCAGGCAACAAATACATAAGTAATATGTTAGACCAAGCTACACACATTAAAACAAAGTACAGTAGAGAGAGGCAGTCATGTGATTTTTCTTTTATGAAACAACTGTATTCTACTTACACCAAATATTGCTTAGAACATGTATACTGGAGTATACTGTTATCCCTCAGCTATTCTGAAATAATGGCCCAAACTGCAAATTCCTAGAATTCTGATAGTTAGGAACACCTAGTTCATCTATCCAATGCATATATTTGTCATAACTACTTAAGAGGAGGATTGCCTGAGAAATTCTGGACAACTATGGAGTCTTATCTGAAGAACAAATTACAAATGAAGAATGGGTGTATGCTCCATGCCTCAGTGTGATGCACTGAGCCTTAATTTTCCTTGAAAGTCTTTTATCTAACAGTATTAAGTCTGGGATTTCTTATGTTCAAGATGGTCCTTTCCCAATGTTTCATCCTGCTTTCTCATACAAGCACTTTATTGAACCCCAAGACTAATAATAATCCTTTTATATTCTATTTCTTAATTTCTGTCTGTGAGCTTGTATTTTCTGCTTATATTAAAATTTTTTATGAAGTGTAGATGCCAAAAATTCAACAGTTGCTGGGCAGTGGTGGCACATGCCTTTAATCCCAGCACTCGGGAGGCAGAGGCAGGCAGATCTCTGTGAGTTCAAGGCCAGCCTGGTCTCCAAAGCGAGTTCTAGGAAAGGAGCAAAGCTACACAGAAAAACCCTGTCTCGAAAAACCAAAAAAAAAAAAAAATTCAACAGTCATATCTATATCTTTATTGTATATAACTACATGTATATAGATTAGATAGATGATGAAGATAGCTAGATGATGAGAGATAGACAGCTAGATGATAGATAGGTAGATAGATAGGTAGATAGATAGATAGATAGATAGATAGATAGATAGATAGATAGATAGATAGACTGATGATAAAGATAGATAGACAATAGATAGCTAGATGATAGAAGATAAATAGCTAGATGATAGATAGATAGATAGATAGATAGATAGATAGATAGATAGATCATCCTACCCTGTACTTGAATATTGTTTTTCTCTCTACATTCTCTTTATCAGTGAGTATTACACTAAGTGACTACCATAAGGATAATCTGCTAATACACCAGCAGAACCAGAAGTAAATAAACTGTAATTGTAGTCTGATGGTGGGCAGAACGTTATTATTCTCTCATTGTTATGCTCATTAACAAGCTCTTGTATTGGTGCTATGGTATAAGCATTTGGCAAAAATAGATGCAATCCCATTTCTGACAGGTAGTTAGTGACATTTGCTAGTTATGTGGGTTCTCTGAACTTTTGTCTCCTTGTCTCCATAACGGGAGTAATTCTACCTTCTCCAAAGTGACCATGAACATGAGATGACACACACAGCTGAAACCCTGCTGGCACTGTTATGTAAGCCTTCAGGAAAATAACATTTCCCTCTCCTTTCCTTTCCTTTGTCTTCTTAAGTTATTTATTTATGTATGCATTTATATTTTTTTTCAAGATAGGGTTTCTCTGTGTAGCCCTGGCTATCCTGGAACTAGCTCTGTAGACCTGGTTGGCCTCGAACTCAGAGGTCCACCTGCCTCTGCCTCCCAAGTGCTGGGATTAAAGGCATCACTGTGCTACCACTGCCCGGCTTCTTACGTTATTTTAACACAATTTCACAGGAGCTTTCAGTAAGTTTTAAAGAAGAAACAAATCACGTATGGATAGGTTCTCAGTTTAGCAGTTTATGTTGTGTATATCTGTGTGTGTGTATAGAAGGACAGTCTGTAAGTAATTAAAATGAGGTGATACAAAAGTATATGTCTTCATTTTAACTCTGGACTAAGGTCTACTTTAACTTTCTTGAGTCTTGATATAAGGTCAACCTGTAAAACAAACATGCACTAAACAAACCTTTTGTGGGAACATATCTAATTTCTTCACAAACCTACCTGAAATATTTATGATCTGGGACAATTTACCTAGATGGTTGAAGTCTCATGAAAACAATGTCATTTACCATGAATGACTATGTTAAGAGGCTACATGTTTTATGGGTTATTTCCTTGCACTGAGAGTTTAAAGGAACAAACTTAATAGGATATAGCATTGGAACCAGATGCTGTTGTATGAACCAAGTGTGGCCAGGTTCTTGACCCTTGTTCACAGAATTGGAAAAGATGCACAATCAAGAGGAAAATCAGGGAGAAATTGTGTTAAAATGAAAGTGAATTCCCAAGTTTTGAATGGAGTGAGCAGAGAGGCAGCGACACCTGAGGGTATAGAGCACTTGAGGGCTTGTTGCTTGGAGCCTTCTTTTACGGCGTCTAAAGAGGACGTGGTTGCTAAGGTTGGAGCTTGGACATTTCTCTGTTTTGACTGACAGACTTGGATTATGGAAGCCTTTCTCCACTACTCATAATACCTCTGATTTTGATCATATGCACAACCAATTATGTATAGGTATAAAATGCTGAATAGAGGATTCTCCCTGAAAGTTCAATCGGATGACACAGTTTTTGCCACATCAAGCCCTTTTCTCCCAATTTGAGATATCTAGGAACATGTTTGAATAGAAATGAATTATCAAGAGTTTGCTAAGGGGTGTAACATTTCCATTTTCTGAAGTGAGGCATACACGTAGCTCCATGCAGGTAGGGGTCCCAGATTGTCAGCAGATAGATAGGTACATTGTTAGGAATAAGGATGTGTTTGGTATTTCCTGTTGTCTCCCACAGAATAAAGCTAATGTACTTCACCGCCCCCCATGAATGGATTAAATACCAAGAGTCTACAGGAACAATAAAGGGGAGGTTAGACTTATGTGAAAGATATAGTCTGTACTGTGTGGAAATAGAAGACCTCAATGGTCTGTTATGGCAGTGTTGTGGCTAAGCCTCCCCCTTTACCCATTGCAGTGTGAATAAAATGAAAATACAACTGGTACTATGGGAGAGGAAAATAGTTACCTCTAAGTTCTCATCTTCTCCGTCCTAGCCAGCCTCTCCTTTCTCTGACCAGGAAGAAAAGTTATCATTTCCTCTACTTTCTACAGCTCATGCTGCTTATTTATTATTTTAATTGGCAGTGAATTACGAGTGGACAAAGCATACCTCAGGCAGACATTACCGAATATAGCACTCCAAAGGCACAAGACACTGTGCCAAATGGTGAGGCAGTTTCATTAATAACAATCAAAGCTGCTTCTGCAGTCCTTTATACCTAAGCATTTCCCCAGCTGTTTTACAAACATTGTATTAACAGACCTCTGCTCAAGCAGCGTGGGCAAACAAACCAGCCATCAGGATGGTAGAAAAGCACTTTAGGGAGATGCCTAAGATCTCTTTATTTTCAGTTTCACCAACCATTGGGATCTCCCAGAGGAGCGTGCCAAACTCTCCAGCTGTTGCTGCTGTGTTAGAATTTATCATTGTGTCCTGGACAGCGGAAATGACTGGAAGGCATGGACAAATCGTGAGGGTTTATTTTTATTTATTCTTTATTTTTTAAAAGGAAAGCAAAAATTCACAGCCCAGAGGAAGAAGGGATCAGTTAAACCAAAAGCAAACAGAATCCATTTCCCTAGAGCTAAATGACTTGGGGAAGCACCTTTCTACTCTATTCTTTCAAGCAAGTATAGAATAAATCACTGTGTCTGGGAATGAGGAGCAAGGACCTAGAAGACAAATGCATCGTACAGAAATGGCTGCTATCAGCATCTTTACAATTCTCAAACTGGAACATGACTAGTTCTATGAACTGAAGAGAGAGAGCTAGTGCTATGTTATATGTAGTCAATTGGGGGGGGGGAATGGAAGAATACAAAAGATAATTTGTCAAACCAGGAAAAAAAAAACCTTCAAAATATATTTTGCCACATCATGTCACAATGTATGTAAGAACTTAGTCTCTGCATAAAACCAGGAGACAGATTTCTCTCTAATGCTTTCTGCACATGAAGGAAGCAAGGCTCAGGGTGGTTTAACTAACCGCCCCAAGACCACTTACAAGGATTTTAGCTCAGGCTGCTTATTTACAAAATGTGTTTTCTTATCAGCTCTGCAGAATACATTTCCTTCAGAAATAAATGACTGTAAACCTCCTTTGTAAGTTGGCTGCCTCCTATGGCTGTGCACTTGTCATGTCGGTTGCTGGATTTTGGGTCTGTTTATTTGCTTTATTTTGTGAAACTTCAAGTAATCACTGCCTCAGTTTCTGATATGGAAATGCACCTTGTCCTTACAACCTTGGACATGATGTGTTCATTGTCTTTATTAGAAGAAATAATTTTTGAAAAACACTACGCAGAACAGTAGATAAAGCAGAATCTAGACCCAAAGACAATAAATACATGAAAAGCATAAGTAGTCTGTGCTATGCCTGGAGACTTGAGAGCATTCAACTGTAATTGAGTAAAACTAATTTTGAGTCAGTTTTTCTGATGATCTCTCCTAAGAAGGAGTTAGATATACACAAAGGAGTAATGAATGAGAAACAAATCCCAATTCATAACTTACTGGGCCATTTCCTTAATGTAAGGCTCTGGGAAAGGTGGGTTGGCACATGTGATTTAAGATCTGATTTAGATCTGTTTTCTATCTCTAAATACACAAGTAGGTCTTGTCAACTCTGATTTTGCATATGGTTCAAGTAGTGACCAGCATGCTTAGATGCATATTTGAAGAAAAGAAAGACCTGTACCAACTAATCAATGAAAGCTCATAACTAATATATGGAAAGAGAGAGTGCTAAAGACGAAGCCAGCACTGGGCATATAGCCTTTAAATCACCAGAACCTTTAAGTCACATATGATCTTTAGGATATCATGGTGTCAACATTCTATATTCTTAGGGGTCGGCTTAGTAGATTCTCCTCCCTATCCCTGTGTTGAAGAACAGAACTCAGCACATGCAGTGTGAATAAAACCTGCCGCCTTTATTGTTCACTCTCTGTGTTTAATCAGTAAACGTAGCTCAGCTTAGCAGCCATTGCACATCAATCATTCATAGAGATAGAGAGATGTTTTGTTCAGAGCAGATGCAATTGGAGCTCCAGGGAAGCCATGCCTATATTCCTACATGGCTTCAATTAAAATCTTGCCAATGCACTGTATCTTCCTTTTGCCAGTGTGATGTAGAGTTTAAACAAAGATCTAAGATGGCTCTCAAATGAGTCAGGGTAATAGGTTCAAAGCCACACTGTAAAATAAATCAAACTGTAATCCTGAGAGAAATGAAGACATTTTAAAGAAATGCTTGTCCCCCTTCTCTCAGCTGTCAGAATTTTGAGACAATGTACTCCAAGAAACTGAAGTTTCCTTTTGATTTCTAATGCCAGCAGAAGGAAATACTAAAGTCTGATGCCAACTGGGGGAGCAAGTTGTCTCCTGAAAGAAAGATTTCACAAAATTTTAACTTATCAGACCATGTGTGAGAGATACTGGAACAAGAGGAAACCATGCTGGTTCAGTAAGGAACAAAACCACACCTGGACCTGGATCACTTGATTATGCATACTATTTAACTTCTACTGAAACTCAAACCTCAGTTCAGAATGCCAACAAGGGACTTGTGGGATCACGAGACCTCCTTGTTCCTTGACTAGTCGTAGCCACATTTAATACATCTACTATTTTTGCTTTTCAAATGATTTTCCCTTTTAGTTAGCCAACTGAAGATGAGTGTCCCAGCCTAACTTGTTAGATATGCCTACACCATTGCTCTGACTCTAATACTTTAGGTAACAAAAAACACCATGCTCCTAATTCTAAACCTACCCAAAGTTTCTCTTCCTGTGTTCTCTATATTAGTTTACCTCAACAGTCTATTGATGATCAATAGGAATACCCTCTGCTTGTCACAGCAAAGTCCCCAAAGAAAAATAACCCAGGTATAGAATTTATCTACCCCAAGTCATAGGAATGACCCAAATTTTATTCTTAACTCCTATTTAGAGAAGATGAAGCTGAGGCCGTATTATAAGCAGCTGCATCAGAGTTAGTCTTCTCTCAGCATGTCTGTATTCTGCTTCTTCTAAGACTGAATGATCAGAACTGCTAATTTCTCATGACCTCATTCTTTCCATATTTCAATGATGCAACAAGCAGTGAATCCATGTTAATATGTCAGTACTTATTATGTCAGCAATGGGTGTCCCTATGTCAAGATGATGCTTTCCTATTGTTTTGATCAAAATATATTGGCAATCTAAGACTCTTAAAATAGAAATGTCAAGGAATGATAGTTTTTCTTTGTCTTTTTTGTTACACTTAGCCAAGATCTCTTAAATCTCTTGTGTGGTATTATCTTTAAATCGATGATATGATGGCATGAATTTCCAACTGGTGGGTGGTTCAAGAGCCCTCTTAACTGAGCATTATTTCTGCAAACATCCCCATGTCCATGTAGTCAGAGGTTCACTAATATTTCATTCACTATATCTCCCCCCTTATATCATTATTGTTTATGATGCTTGCTGAATTTTCCACACTTGGATAATGTTCATAGTTAAAGTACCATAAAAAATCCTAGCATTTATTTTTAAACCTGGACTGCTCTGAATTTAGTGTTATGAATTGGATATAGCTAGTCTTACCAGAGCCCATATTCTGAATGCTTGGTAACCAATGTGACAAAGTTCAAATTTTAAATGAGTGCATCTAGATAAGCTTTTAAGATATATTTGAGAAACAAGTCAAAATATAGATTAGATGAGAAACATCTAGAAAGCAAAGCATAACACACAACTGAAAAAGGATGAGTTCTGTTTCTGTGGAATCTCTTATGTAAAATAAACAATGGCCCACAAATCTTCTGAAATGGTAGTTTAGAATTTTACAGAGTCTATATGCCTAGTTGCATGAATTAGAAGCAAGACAGAGAGCAGATCCAACCTGGGACAATAAAGCTTGGCTAAGGTAGGTTTTGAAAGCCTTCTGGCTTGACTTCTATGTGAAGTATGCATTCACTACCTGCCAACTACTTTGCAAGAGGACAATGACCCTTGTCCAAAGTGTCTAAGGGACTCTGCCATTTCTCTTGTTCTACCAATTCCAGTCTTAGTAAATATAGGATTCTGTGTCATGGATAGTTCCAAATTCCTCTGGATAGTTCCAATTTCCTCATGGATAGTTCCAAATTGTCTCTGTGTTATGGGTAGTCCCAAATTCCTCTAGAATCTGCACATGTATTTTAGGTGCTTATTTTCTAGTTTTGCCTGTTTCACCTCCTTAGACATCAAGACTCATTTACAGGATAGCTACCATTTAATTGAATAGGCAAAGTGATGAGTGCCAAAAGTGTGCTTGGCTTAAAAATCCTGAAACAAGCTCAATAGCTTAAGTCAAGGCTGCTTAGCAGTAAAAGAAAGAGGAAAGGTACACTGATAAAATAACTGATTTATCCTGGAGCAAAGGCAGCTGTGGTATTTACATATCCATGCACATATACTGGAAGAAAAAGGGACAAGAAAAATATATGACAGTAAAAATTAAATTCCAGGATTAATGTGGTCTGTTGACTAAATGGAAACGGGAAGAGAGAAAGTACTTTTTGTGAGCACTTGATCACATCGGCACTGATGACTGCCCAACTAAAGTTCACAGCTCTAAAGATTCAACAAGGAATCTTCTGATATTTTGTGGAGAAGAGAAGTGCGATAAAGAAGTCATCAGAGATGCTTTGCTAATGAGGAAGAAAATATGTCCTACGTACCTGAATTTCATTGGATGGGAATTCACGGGTAACAGAGAGACAACAGCCACAAGTGAACCACTCAATAACTCACAGCATTCCTTGGTTACACCACAAAATTCATTATTGTAATTTTAAAGCAATTCTTCCATTAGTGAAAGTTACAAACACATCCAAACTTAATTATAGAAGCCCGTGGCTGATTTCAACAATAGCAAATTGGTAATTTATTTATTGGTGAAATGTTTGACTTGTGCCAGATCTTACAGGTACACTGTATAATTAATATCTTTGTATACACTGTCTAATTAGTTAGCTTGTTGGTCACAGTAATTCTACACATTATATCCATTTTATAGAAAATGCATTAGAGACTGAAGGTGCTAAAAAATATTGCCCATTAGCATCAAGTTACACAATAGCAGTACAATATACTTCCCCACGTGTCTATATCTGATTGACCACAAAGCACAATTGAGGTTTGAGCTTTTAGGTTTAAGGACTTTTAAGATGAAGTGGAAATTAGGATTTGGGTTTTATGCTCCTTAAATGTTGGCAACATTTTCTTCCAAGTACAAAGTGCCAGAAATGGAAAGAAAAAAAAAGCAATATTGTGCATAACATTCAGCCTGCAGGCTGGCTGTTTACAAATTCTGCTGAGCCTAATAGCTTACAGTTTACAGTAGGAGCATAAGCATGGAAGTTCAGCAAGCAGGTTAAGAATATAGAAATAGAGCCTCATTTCATGTTTTATGTAATCCCATATGGCATTCTCTTGTAACTCATTATAAATATTCATCACATGCATTTTGTGAGACTGACACTATGCTAGATACCGAGGAATCAATGATAAATAAGAGATAAAGCCTCTATCCTTGTGGGAAAGAGACAGGATGTGAGGCAAATAAAATTGACTACAAAATAGAGAGAGAAAAAAAAAGTTCTAAATGAGGGGGAGAAAAGAAACCAAGTTGTGGAACTTCATTCTGATTGGAATATTTCATATGTAATTTGTGATATAAATGAATTAAGCTTATGCTAATGTGCAAAATTTGGAATATCCTTCTCCTCTCTGGAAAAGAGAAAATGTGAATGGTATGGTCCAATAGAATGAGGGATAAAATGGCAAGCTGCACAGCTAAAGAACCAGCAAGAAATGAAGTTAAGAAAGGCATTAAGAATTCTGAGTTTATTCAGAGCAATGACTCTATCCTCAAATAGTAGGTTGTAAAGAGATTGAGGAACATGAAAGATACATTCACATGTTACAATCACATGTCTGGCAAATTCATGAAGAAGTAGATTGTGATGGGTGATATCGTTCTGTATGCTATGAATATGTGTTGCTCTGATTGGTTGATAAATAAAACTGTTTGGCCAATAGTGAGGCAGAATAAGGTTGGGCAGGATATTCTAACTAGAGATAGAGGAAAGAGAAAGACAGAATTGAGGAGAAACTGCTAGCTGTTGCCAGAAGAAGAAAGATGTAAAGTACTGGTAAGCCACAAGCCATGTGGCAAAGTACAGATTTATAGAAATGGGTTATTTTAAGATATAAGAGCTACCTAGCAAGAAGCCTGAGTCTTGTATAATATTAGAGGGACCAGCCTTAATATTATACATCCCAGGGGCTCAGGAGAGAGAACTACTAATGGCGAGGACTATTTTCAGGAAATAGAATCTTAGCACACCGAGCTCTGTAGTCCTCTTGCTTTAATTCCTCTGGCATAACATCTACATATACACAGCTTCAGTTCTGTTCTCCTGCCTAGCTCCTTGTTGCCTGATTTCTCTCTGTTTGTCTACTGTTCCCTCTTAAGTTCTTTCTTAATCCTCTCATCTTAATTCTGCCTCCTCTAGGTCCTTTTCACCTTGTTCTTACCCAGCTAGGGCTTTGCCATCTGACTCTTCCTCATCTTCCATCACGTTCCTCTCGTACTCTCTTCTAGCCCTTCAATTAGTTCTTCTGTTCTCCTTCTCTTCTCTCTCTGTGCCCTGGAAGTCCTGGTATATAAAGCCAGGTTCCAGGGTCAAACGGAGGGGTGATAAGAATCACACTGAGAGGCAATAACCGTTAATTATCATTTGCAACCCCAAAGGGAAGTGACCAGTGGGGAAATGAATTAACAAAAGGCTAAATTTGGGTAATATCTGAGAAGAGGGCTCTTATGTGCTCAAATATAATCCTAAACGTGATTAGTAGAAGATGTTAAGAATCTATAAGTTGCTAGGTCAATGGGAGAAAATAAAACTGTCTTCTTTTTTCCTGTGGCTCCTATCTGTCCAAGCTATCTGCCGTTTTTCTGCAGGGTGGGGGAAAGTGTGCTCAGTCACTAGCCAACCTGTGTACAGCTAGATGCCTCTGGTGATAGTCAAAGGGAGAACTGGAACTAGAGGTAAGGTTTGGGAAAGCAGGAAGTAAAGCTTAATTGGCACATCCGCCAGGCCTTCTCAAATGGGTAGCCTGGATGCTTAAGTCTGTTCTTAGAAAGTACGGAGGTATCTCTGATAAGGTACTTTCCTCCATCTGGGGATGGACCTGGCCGGATGCTGCCAATGGTGATAATTACAGGGAGGCTTGAACTGGGGTTCTGGCTGAGCATAGCTGTCAGCACAGAAGGTTATCTAAATATTCCTAGAAGTGGTTAGGTAAGGAGTTAGAGGTCTATAAAGTTAGTAAGGCTGTAAGAAAGGAGGGTCTGAGCTAAATTGTGTAAAGCTATTACTTAATGTCCACCTGACCTAGGTGGTGTCTCCTTGTGGAATTTACCTTAAATCAGGAAACTGTTATTACTGCTAGTCCTTGAAAGTGGCCAAAGGAGATATCTGATTCCAGAGAAAACCTTTCCTGAGGCTGTTCTCCAAATACCTGGAATGTCCAGAGAGTGATCAGTCTACACTGTTAGCCCTAATTAGGGAAAAGTCAATTGGGAAAACTATGAAGGCACACATGATTTTCATAACAGAACACAGCTGATATATAACAAGCCAAGTAATACCAAAAACTCCTTGGGATTTGGCTTCCTCTGGAGGAATTCCCTGATTCCTCCAGGTAGTGACTTTGCCATAACCAGCTGAGTTCTTATGATATATTCCTGCGGCCCGTAGCACCTGAGCCATTGGGTCATACAGTTTAAAAATAATATAACCCTCTGTGTGTTTATTTGGGTCTGAGTGACTGCTGGACCATGGGGCTGCAGGAGTCAGGTGGGACCAGAGAAAACTTTCAGCTACATGATCATCTAGATCAAGATTTAATCCATAGAGTACAAATTGAAGGCCATCACTAAAATCAGGAGAAAAGGCACCTGTACAGTAGTTAATATAAGTGGCTAGAGAAAAGCAATATCAAAAATCCCTAACTTAGTTCTATGGGAAAGAAGGGAACCCAGAGGATCTCAGGCTTCAAGGGTCACAACAGACAGAAACAATGAGCCAGCAATATCATTCTGTTTTCGATGTTCTTCCTACCTCCCAAGTATCTCAGAAATAAAAGGGTTAAAATTCAAGGTTTTGTCCTACATATGAGTGGTTGAAATGAGGGCTGTATGATAGAGACAGAAGAAAAACCAGAGATGTGTCCATGAATGGAAAACAAACATAGGGACCTCCAGAGCCTAGAGGTCAGACTTCCCATTTTGACATTACCATATAGGTGTCTGGAACTTGAGAGTCATTATTCTCATCAGTCACATAAGACAAAAGATGAACAAACTATACTTGAACAATTCTCTTTAAGCCCATCAGGGAACTGCATTGCAGGGTAGACTATTGCCTTAAAACTAAGGAAACAGGCAATACATAGAGGGGCTCACACTTCTCAGAACATGAGCATGGGGTCAGAATCATCCAGGGATACAGTGCCATGTTAGTGAGCAAGTGGATAAGCATGGAAAGACATTCCTAGAGGATTCCCATACTCAGTGAGCTTTGCTTCTAGGAGCATTAAGTGTTCTTGAAAGAATCTTCTTCAGTTTTAGCTAAAAGGGGGTGAGTGGAGTTGTAGTTAGAAAAAAAGTGCTTAGCATACTCTATTCTAAACAAGGATTGTCTTGAAGGAAAACTGCTTTATAAGAGCCCAACCCACTGGTATTTTACCATAGTCCTAAGTATCTGAGAGAAGAGAAATATTGTAATTTTTAAAAATACAGAAGCACACTGACACTTAATCACTGGATATTCAATTACGTATAAAATTTAATGAGAAATCTATTTTTTTGGGTAAAGCCATTATCATAGAGAAAGAAACTTGTATTTCTGATTTAAGAGGCAGGACAAATTATGGTGCCATCTAACCCATAATGAATATGTCAAAAATATATAAAAATAGACCATATAGAAAAGGAAAGAAAAATTTAAGTTGAAAAATTCAAATAAGAGTTGGTTATGGTATCAAATTTGTACTACTAATACCTGAGGGAGGAGAGTTACACATTTGGGGCCAGACCGAGCTATATAACAAGAACATTTTCAAAACCCAGAGAGATGTGTCAGTCGGTAAGACCAGTAGCTGAACATACATGAAAATCTGTGTGTGCTCCTGGAGCCAGTTAAATTCCTGATGCTCTAGAGAGCACGCATCTACAATCCTAATACACTTATAGAGAGATGGGAGGCAGACATGAGAACCACTTGGAAGCTCACAGGCCAGTACTCTGTAGTATATAGGACAAAATCAGAAAACAATGAGCCAGCAATATCATTCTGTTTTCAATGTTCTTCCTACCTCCCAAGTATCTCAGAAACAAAAAGGAAACAAAAGGGTTAAAATTCAAGGTTTTGTCCTACATATGAGATCTTGTCTCAATAAAGTCGAAGGCAAAACCAATTATCAAAAGTTATCCTCTGACCTCCACATATATGGCACACATGTGCCCATACTCTCTCACACACATACAATTAATTAATGTTTTAAGTGAGGTAATAATTAAATTGACCAAAAATGGAGGAAGAAAGGGGAGGAATTGAAATGGAAGCTAGGCCTATAAGCAGTTTACATTTCTGTAGAAAAAAATATATATTTCACTCATGAAATTAAATATTCAACAAGTAATTGTGTAATTAAAGATAACATTACATAATAAAGAGGAATAAGACACATTTATCTGTGTATAAAAGACAAGTTTTCCATATGATTTTCTTATTCGTAATGGTTGTACCATTCATTCAGACATTGCTTTGTCAAAAATCAGAGATACAAGTGCTTTATAGGTTGTATGGTTCATAGGAGGCCTCTAAGGTTTTATTATTTTAGGGGAACAGACTTAATTACCTGAAGCTATTGGCTTTGGATTATCTCAGAGTCCTATACAAAATGAACAATCAATAAATATTAGCTTTTATTATGCTGACAGCCATATATGATATGTACAAAATAGAAGATGTTGAGTATATACTTGTCTAAGATACTATTAGCAATAATGAAGACATATGATACAGTGCTCCTCAAACTCAATTTAAATTTGTTATGGAATGGAAACCCAAATGATATAAATAATAATTTGAGTTTCAATATGACAAGACGTAAGATTGATGTACATGCATAATGTGTACTCATTAAAAGAAGGAAAAACAATGAAAGTTAAGGATATGAAATAAGTGGCTGTTTTCACCTTATTCTGTGAAAGTGGCAATTGACACTCAGAGAACAGACAATAGAGACAGCTGGAGATAACTCAACGCAGAGAAAACAGGACACAGGTGAGGAGTTTCGCTTATTGGTCATTAATATTGACAGGGATGAGTGTGAATGTGGAAGGGAGATTTCTCAGGGAGTCTCACAAAGAAAGAAAATCAGGAGATTAAAAAGACATCCCTAGACTGGGAGGACCAAAAAGAAAGCATATTCAGGAAAACAAAAAGATGAATCTGAAAAGACCAAATAATTCAAGAAAGGGCGCCAGATGCAGATTTAAACCAAGTTCATGTATTGTCCTAAGGATCAGAAATGAAAGTAAATCTGTTATTCAAATCATGAAAGAAGAGAAAGACTTGCAAGTCAAGAATGTGCAAGCACTGCTTGCTTTTTGCAGGTCACCATCAATTTTTTTCTTCACTTTGTCATGGTCCTGTTAATGTAAACAGTTTATAGATATGAATACACATGCATACATATAATACACACACACTCATATATATATACATATACATATATATATATGTATATATATGGCATATACAGGAAATTTATATGTTTTACTCAGGGTTTTCTACAGTAACAACTTGCAGAATGAATCTCTCTACTTATCTCTATTTCTGTCTCTCTAGAAAGAGAGAGCTGTAAATCCCATATATAATATACACACATATACACAAATACACATATATATGTATACGTATATATGTATATATACATATGTATACACGCACACACATATATGTTTACATTTTACGTTTATGTATTTACATGTTTACATTTATATATGTTTACATATATACATATACATACATATATACATATACATATACATATACATACACACACACACACACACACACACACACACACATATATATATATATATATATATATATATATATATATGACAGGTTGCAATCCAGTTAATTAATCAATGGATGGCTGTGAACAGAAAGTCCAAGAATCCAATAGCTGCTCAGTCCACAAGGCTGGATGTCTCACCTGGTTTTTCAATGTATGCGGGAATCCCAAAGAAGTAGGCTCTAATGTCAATGACAGAATAAATGTGTTGCTGAAGTGTTTCTCTCCGGGTCCCGCCAAGCCTCAGCAGTCCTATAACCCACTTATAAAATAAACACACAGACTCTTATATTATTTAAACTGTTTGGCCTAATGGCTCAGATGTATCTAGTTCTTACATCTTAAATTAACCCATTTCTACAAATCTATACCTTGCCACACGGCTTGTGGTGTACCAGTATCTTACATGCTGGTACTTATGGCAGCAGCTGGCAGCATCTCCTGACTCAGCCTTCCTGTTCCCAGAATTCTCTTATCAGCTTGTCCTGCCTGTACTTCCTGCCTGGCTACTGACCAATCAGGATTTTATTTATACAGAGCGATATCCACAGCATAAATGTGCTAGTAAGGGAGAGGGAAATTAGGCAAAAAGTGAAAGCTGCTTTCTTCTATTTCCTTATATAGACTTCCAGCAGAAGTATGGCCCAGATTAAAGG
Source organism: Peromyscus aztecus (assembly GCA_902168405.1). Taxonomy (NCBI): domain Eukaryota; kingdom Metazoa; phylum Chordata; class Mammalia; order Rodentia; family Cricetidae; genus Peromyscus; species Peromyscus aztecus. Next base: position 6,066 of record CABHPQ010075186.1, on the reverse strand, counting down.
TGTGTCTTCCAGCCTCAAGATCCTGATCAAAGATGTTTCTCTTCCTACCTCATAGGTCCAGACTAAAAGTGGATTCACCCACTTCAAACCAAGCAAAAATTTCTCACAAGTGTGCCCTTCATTTCTGGATTGTAGTTCCTTCCACATATAGTCAAGTTGACAACAAATAGCAGCCATCACAATATATACATGCTTGAAAGAAATTTCTTCTGAACCCTCTGTCCTACCACCATCCCTCTTGGAGACTAGTTCTCTCCCTGTTTCCAACTTCTTTAAAATATATTTTCCTTTCTATAATCTGGCTTCTTGTTTTATTCAACACTACAGTCTGTTTTGTGTAACAAATATTCGATTTATGTTTGCATCAAATCTTATTGAGAACACACCATGAACTTGACATTTTGCTGTAAGAGTATGTGAATGCCCTCTGATATTGTATAACCCAACAGGAATAGACAGGGATATTCACAATGAAAATGATTCACAACTGGAGAAAGTCATTAATTCCATTTGTGATTTATCAATGAAAGGCATCAAAAGGGAGACAAGACTCCATGTTGGCAATAGAGATTGAACAGGTAGGGTAAGTAAAGTACAGAAGTATATAAAAAAGACACTGTGAGTCAAATTTTGGAAGTCTCTTGAGTGTATACTTTTATAAGATATAAATTGTAAACTTCATGCACGTGTGCACATGTGCACACACAAACACACACACACACAAAATCTTATAACATCTTGCAAGTAACTCTCTTACCAACTAATAGTTCACTATCTTGTACATAGATAGCTTATCATCATTAATTATTGGAAGAATATATAAGTGATAAAATAATTCTCTCAACAGTTACAGTTTAAATTATAAAAAGAACAAATGGACATTTTTCTTTGTGAACAGAAACTGTCCATCGCTCTGTGTGTTTCTTAAGTTGCAATGATGACTAGCAACTCCTGCAGGATCAAAATATCATCTAAATCAACTCTCAAAAGTAATTATATTGCACACCTTCTTGCCTTGTGGCTTCTATTCCAGAATGCATGGACTCTGGTTACAAATTTATCATTTGTATTTGCACATTTTTTTGTTTTGTAGTTTTCCTTATGAAAACTAGATTCCTACTATCATTGCATATGGACTCGGCTTTTAGAAGCAAGGCTGTTTGGAAGATGGGCTGCTCCAGGTTATAATGGAAATTGCTTAGTGTTGGGGGAAAAAGCACTGCTTCCCCTCCTGTGAATGTTTTATTTGCATTTAAGACTCTTGTAAAACTCTATTAACCATCATTCTCTTATTTTAATAATTTTCTCACTTTAGAATTTGAGTAATACAAAATAGTAATATTCATTTTGCACTGCCAGTATTCAAGGTAACTTCTGTGAAAATACACTAAAAGTGTGTTGCAAGAACAGAGATGTAAAACAAGCAATAGTGGGAGAGGGAAAAAACGATTAAGAAGTAAGGAGAAGTGGAGTAGGGGAAACAGAATCCTGCACCTCTAATAAGCCAACTGTTTCATTCATTGACAATGGGTATTTTTATGCTTCCAATATACTCAATGGTAAATAACCACTAGGGAATTAATTTTATGTGAGCATAATAGTCACTTTTATCTTCTCTATAATAAAACTGTTTTCTTGGGGACCATAGCTCAGATATTCCCAAGGTTCTTCTGTGCATTTCCCATCTCTCAGTTTACAGGCTGCTCTCAAAGTCACCGTCCAAGGTGTAAAATTGTGTAGGACTGCATTGTGTAGCAATCTAGGACATGTTAATTCCATGTCACCTCTGAGGGCAACTCGGTGGATTAAAGGTATATTTAACACAAAGAAAGAGGGGTTTGTATTTGTCTTAGTTACTTTTCTCTTGCTGTGATGAAGCATCCTGCCCAAATCAGCTTATAGTAGGAACATTTTTGGATTTATGGTTCCAGAAAATTTGGCTGCATAATGGTGGAGACAGAATGGCAGGAGGTAGCCGGCAGCAGGCAGAGGGCAACGGGCATAGGGCAGAGGGCAGGCGGCAGCGGACATGGTGGCTGGAGCTGGATACTGATAGCTGGGAATCTACAACAGGAACTACAAGCAGGAAGTAGAGACCGAAATGGGAAGGGTGTGTAGGTTTGAAACCCAAAGCCTTACCAGAGTGACATCCTTCCTCCAGCTATCCACACCTAAGACTATGTAAACTGCTCCACCAATGTGAACCAAGTATTCAAATGCCTGAAGCTATGAAAAGTATTTCTCATTCCAACCATCACAAATTTTAAGAGAATAGGTGAGAGGCAACAGTGAAGTAATTAGCTTAGTGTAGTTCAATATGAACACCTGCCTGATATGAGCTGTAGGCAACTTTAACCTTGCCTAGCCTTAGGTTTTTGTTTTTTTTTTCTTGAATGTGTGAGATAATGGGAAAGGAGTAGAAAATTTAACATGTAGGAAATGTTTAGCATAGCACTAAGCTTGTAGTGCACAATAAATTCTTGAGTTTCCTCTTGTAAAATCAAACCATGTCCTTCCTCTCCTACTTTCCATCAAATTTGCTTTCTTATGCATGAAAAGAAATATCAGGCAAGCTGAGATCATTTCATGAACACTGAAAATACGGAACTAGGGAGATTGGCCATTTAATAGACAGGTAAAAATAGATTCCATCTACTTTGCTGTCTGACTACATATAGCTATAAATAATCTCAAGTGGTTTGAGCTATACTGTAGTTAGGTTGATCTTATTTCCACACACACATATCTCAAATTGTTATGAAATTCTCTCTTCATATTGCTAGGAAAATAAATAAGATTTTGCAGAGTCCCAGCCCTTTCTCTTGCTGAGTGACTGAAAGTTGCTTTACCCTCTCTGAACTTTATTTTAATAAAATAATATATATTAATGAACAATAAAAAAATTCAATAATAATCTTAATTAATCACTCAGGTTTCTGGAGTGACTTCTCTAGTCCCTTAAATTCATTTATCACAGCTTTGGAAGGCATGATATTTAGAAAACAATGTTTATATTTATATCAGAATAATGTGGGATGGCATTGTACATAATGTGAAATGGTCACAAGGTGAATTTGGTGAACATCTATTTGTTGTGTCTGTGCCAGCGTTCACGTAAGTGTGTGCATGTATGAGTGTGCCATCAAGATCTGCCTTCTTAGCAAATGCCACTATAATACAATCAATTCCAAGAGTATGATATTCAGTTTTGACTCAGGATGGCTCAATTTAACAAATTTCTAAGTCTGTAATAAAGCTCTACTAATGCACATTCCGTTGATAGTGTGCTTTCAGTTTTTATTTTTTTCTTGGGCTAGTGATAGTTCCAATGCTCTGTGTGCAATAGGCAGCAACAGAGATCTGAAGCTCCCAGCCATCTGAGTACGAGATTAACAAACACAGTTCACTTTGCACATTGCTCAACTGTGATACTCCTTAAGCAGGATATTTTTATTATGTTTGTGTGTTTTCAAAGTGCAATGGGATTATTGAGACATAACCATCTCTAAAAACGAGTAGATGGATATATTGCTAACTATATTACCACCTTGTACATTAGACTTCTAGAGATAATTCATCTAAAAGTTCATGTTTGAAGGCCACTCTACTAAACATAGCATTTTGATGGAAATGTCTTCTTTTTTTGTGAAATGTTTTCCCATACCATTTTTTGTTGTTATTTTACAGTTTTGTAAATTTACTTAATGAATTTTTTTCGTCATTTTACTCCCATGATTCTCTTTTATTTGCCTTCCCCTTCCACTGGCACGCTTCTTCACAACCTACCCCTTTCCTTCTTTTATGTCTTCTTCTTATATATGACCTACTGAGTTTTTGAGTTCTTTGCATGAAGAATATGTTTGGAAGTTATGCAGAGAGAAGCAAAGGCAACGTATATGTGACTATACTACTAAGAAAATAACACCCACTGCCATAAGTGTTAATTGGCAATAAGTCCCTCTGGGAGGGATGAGGCCTCATCGACCTCTCTTTCACTTACCATGACAAGTTGATCAGACCAAATAACTGTACTGATTCATTAGTACAATGGCCATGCCATGCCCAGAAGACATGTTTTTGCTATACATCTCCTCATCCTGGGCCCTTCTCTTTAACACCTTAGTCTATGATGTTCCCAGAGCCTTGTAGAGTGTGTGACAATTGTCCCAGTTCAGACCAACTTTCATTATTGCTTATTGTGTACTCTGCCAGTTATGTGTTTTTGCATTAACCATTGCCTCATACAGTAGGAAGGTTCTTTGAAGCCTGAACAAAGAACTAAGTTATGGGTACAAACATGAGTCTTTAGAAGGCAGTTTATTAACACGACTCTGTGCAAAATTTGTGGTGGAAGATATGCTCATTGTGTTAGAAAGATTGTCTTGTCAATCTTTTTCTTTCAATGTACTTTTTTTTTTTTTTACTTTTTTCCTCTTTTTGATGTTTTGTAAATTCTCTTTGTAATTGACTTGGGAGATTCTTGAATCTGGTTGGCTTTCTCCTTTCTTGAAAATGGAATGCTTTCCTTAAATGAGCTATGACTCTCTTCTCTTTTGGGAAGTCATATAATGACTATACAATTCTACTTGATGATGTCTTACAAGTGCCTAAAGCTTTATTCACTCTTATTTCCTATATCTATTTAAATTTAAATGACTGTCTTCAAATGTATTGATTATTTCAAGAGCTTGATCAAGCTTGCTATTAAAACCCACTAATAAATTTTGTTTCAAATATGATATTTCAATTTCAAAATTTTGTTTAAAAAATTCCTTCCTTGGGTATATGCCCAAGAGTGGTATAGCTAGGTCTTGGGGCAGATTGATTCCCAATTTTCTAAGAAAGCACCATATTGATTTCCAAAGTGGCTGTACAAGCTTGCATTTCCACCAGCAGTGGAGGAGAGTTCCCCTTGCTCCACATCCTCTTCAGCATAAGCTCTCTTCAGTGTTTTTGATCTAAGCCATTCTGACAAGTGTAAGGTGGTATCTCAGAGTTGTTTTGATATACATTTCCCTGATGATTAGGGATGTTGAACAATTCCTTAAATGTCTTTCAGCCATTTGAACTTGCTCAGCTATGTTCATATCAGCATTGTTTGTAATAGCCAGAACCTGGAAACAACCTAGATGCCTTTCAACTGAAGAATAGATAAATAAAATGTGGTACATATACACAATGGAGTACTACTCAGCAGAGAAAAACAATGACATCTTGAGGTTTGCAGGCAAATGGATGGATCTAGAAAAAATCATCATGAGTGAGGTAACCCAGACTCAGAAAGACAAACATGGTATGTACTCACTCATAGGAGGATACCAGATGTAAAACAAAGATGACTAGACTGCTACTTACAACTCCAGGGATGCTACCTAGAAAACAGTACCCTAAGAAAGACACAGGGATCACCCAATGATAGAGAAATGGATGAGATCTACATGAACAACCTGGACGTGAATGGGGGTAATGAAGGGCAAGGTTCATGGGAAAGAGAGCTTAGGGCAGCGGGAGATCCCAGCTGTATCAAGAACATAGAGGAAGAACAAGGAATAAGAGACCATGATAAATGAAGACCACATGAGAATAGGAAGAAACAAAGTGCTAGAGAAGTCCCCAGAAATCCACAAAGATACCTCCACAATAGACTACTGGCAATGGTCGAGAGAAAGCCCAAACTGACCTACTCTGGTGATAGGATGGCCAAACACCCTAACTGTCGTGCTAGAAATCTCATCCAATGACTGAGGGAAGCAGATGCAAAGATCCACGGTCAAGCCCCAGGTGGAGCTCCAGGAGTCCAATTGGTGAGAAAGAGGAGGGTTTGCATGAGCGAGAATTGTTGAGACCAAGATTGGAAAAAGCACAGGGACAAATAGCCAAATGAATGGAACCACATGAACTATGAACCAATAGCTGAGGAGCCCCCAACTGGATCAAGCCCTCTGGATAAGTGAGACAGTTGATTAGCTTGAACTGTTTGGGAGGCACCCAGGCAGTGGCCCTGGGACCTGTCTTTAGTTCATGAGCTGGCTGTTTGGAACCTGGGGCTTATGCAGGGATACTTCA
>CABHPQ010075179.1:0-32665 GCA_902168405.1 Peromyscus aztecus | reverse complement strand
GGCTATATAAAAGAGATGTTCCCTATTCTGTGAGATTAAGAAAATTCAGGTACAACTATTGGGATATAATAAGGTTCTTCTGGATTTTTCATGTTTAATGGTTGTTATTGTTTAGTGGTTACTAATACGTATGTTTTCTATTTTCTCCTCAATCTGTTTAAAGTGACTATTCCTCATGACTTTTGAATGTCGTTATTGTAACCTTGTCAATTAAATGACAGTTTTTAGCTGCTACTGTTTATGTTTTCTTTCTCTTGGTGCTTTTATTCCTCTTTGCTTCCATGTGCGAGTGAAGAGCAGAGGTTGACGTGGAGTCTCTTCCTCAGTTGCTCCCTGTCTTCGTTTTTGAGACTGAGTTTCTCACTGAATCTGAAGTTTACTTAGTCAGCCAATGAGCTCCAGGTATTTGCCCAGCTCTTACTCTGTAGCTCTGACTTTACAGCCATGTTCCACTCTAGTGGGTAGCTGTTCCAGCTTTGACCCCCACTGAGGCTTCCAGTAACTGTCACGCCTACCTATGGCCTGCCTCTGAGGCGGGGCTGAGATGGGAGCCCTTAAGACCCGGGATCTGGATGTGCCGCTCTCTTTGGTTCCTGGTGATCCTGGATGTTGGATGATAGACCTAGCAGAGTTCTTCGGAGAATGCTGCTGGACTGCACTTCACCTCTCCTGGACCCTGTAACCTATCCCTTTACTTGTTGTTAGTAAGACTCCCAAATAAACCTCCCTTTTAACCACGTGGAGTTGCCTTAATACTTCCACCAACATTCTACTGTCTTTGGCTTTTCCTGGGTGCTAGGGACCCAAACTCGGATCTTCACGCTTGCATGGCAGTCAGCTCTCCAGCCCTCATCTGCGATTTACCTCTTGCATTTCTTGGTGTTTTGCTTTGGTTTAAACTATTAGCTGGTAACATCCTGATTAGACCATTTGTCATGTTAATTTTCAGTCTTCGTCTTATTTTTCTAACAGATACACCAAATTAATCTGTGAATCTCTTTTAAGTATCACTTCATATGCCATAAGTGTATGGTATGTGATAGAGTCATTATTTTTCAGTTGTAAATATTTTGGAATTCTAATTAATATCTCTTTGACCCATCAACTATTATGAAGAGCGGCTTCCGGTCTCCCAAAGTGTTTTTTTTTTTTTTTTTTTTTTTTTCCAATCTTTAGTTTTTTAACCTAGTGATATTGAAATTAGAATGTGGTCTCACTGTATTTTTGATGTTTTTTTTTTTTGTGGTTTAAATATGTCTAAGCAAAGCATTGGAGGTCAGCTTGGTTCCTCTTGTTCTTATAGTAAAATACAGAATTAAGCATACCGGAAGTAGACAGTTTTTCAGAATGTCTTCCCTAATGTTAGGGGGACTCATCTAATCAGCTGAAACTTGACTTTAACAAAAAGAAAGGGACTTCACCTGCCTCACTTCTTGAGCTGGGATCTGAGTTTTCTGCTCTCAGATTGGAAATTACACCATTAACTCTCCAGTTCCGGGGGTCTTTAGACTCTATTGGGAACCACATCACTGGTCTTCTGGGCATGTGGCTTGTTGATTGCCTATCTTGGGCACTCTCAGCTTCTATAATTACATAAGCTATTTTCTCATAATAATTAATATGTATATACCCATGTAGTTGGCTCTCCATATACATGTGGCTTGCATCTAAGGACTCATCCCAATGTAGATAGAAAAGATTTTAAACAAAATTTTATAATATTCTGATGGCAAAACTTGAGCTTGCCACATGCTGAGCACTGTGCTGACTCCTCACGGATGAAGTGATGTGTAGGCACACCCTGCTGTAGCCTCCTACAGTTTCACAGACTGTCAATCTCTTTCTAACACTCATTATGTGGGTATTATTTGCCTTGAATCTCATTTGTGCACTCTGTAGTTTGGGCCTAGGATGAATGTGTAGCTTGAACACACACAGACTTAATTCTTGTCATTATTTTCGAAGCAGTACAGTATAACTATTTACGTAGCATTTCTATTGTGTTTGATATTATAAGCAACCGGAGGTGTTTTATAGGGAGGATGAGCATCGCTTATATGCAAACATTATCCCACTGTGTATAGGGGACATGGACATCCATAGATTTTTGGTAATCAAGAGGGGTCCTGGATCTAACCTTCTGCAGATATTGCAAGACATGTATTCTGTTCTTTGTTCATATACTGTTGAAGCATTTACTTTATTCCTAGTCATATGCTCGACACCAGAGGCAAACACTAGAGAATAATGAGTTAAGATCACAGGTTTGGGGGCTAGAGAGATGGCTCAGTAGGTGAGAGCACTTGTTGTGTAAACATGAGGGTCTGTGTTTGGATCCCTGCAGCCACTTAACAGCCAGGCTGTGCAAGGTGAACACAGGAGGATCCCTGGAGCTTGTGGTTCACCAGCACAGGTCACAGTGAAGGAGACAGTGATAGCACAGGGCAGCTGATGTCCTCCTCTGCCCTCCATGCATGCGCAGGTGTACACACATGCACATACATGTGCACATATCAGAATGCACATATGAAAGTGTCATAATGAAGCTCAGTGTTTTGTACGCTAACTAAAAAAAAAATGAAAAAAATTGAAAGGAAAAAATCTTTCTAATTAGAGGATTTGTAGTTCGTTGACTCACATTTACTTATAGGCATTTGTTAGAGTAACAGGGAACTATGGGGGTGGGGAGGAAAGCAAGAGCAACCTTTCTAGCTCTATGCTTTCTCTGCATGTGCAGAGACTTAATTATCAGGTCACCTCAGTTCTCAGCCAAGTAAATTACAGTCTTGGTCATTAATTTGTATGTAAATGCCATCATAGTAGGGAAACAGCACAACACTTGGGTCCTATCAACAAATTCCCTTGTAGGAGGCATGCAAATTAGAAAGCAGAGCTGAAAATACTCAGGGAAGTTGACAGTTAGTCATTTGTTTTGTCCAGGAGAGCTCTGATGCAGACACGTAACAACTCTGTGTGATTGTCACAGATTGTTCAGAAAATATCAGTCCTTGAGACAGTCTTGATACTGAGAAAGAGGACTCAGTAATGCCAATCAGGTACAGATCTATTCGGTACTGTCTGTAGCTTCTAGTGATCCCTAGGGACACAGTCAACTAGCCCATCACTCAGGACTATGACCACACCTCTTCTTGTCTTGGATGAATCTAGCTTGGTACAGAAGAGAAATAACCATCAAAGACACCACAGGGTCCTGGATCCAGGGCTGGTTCCTTAGCTGAATCATTAGCAACACAAATCTCTGTCCAGATATGCAGGGACACTTGGAGCCAATCTAGGCTAACACTGTTTCTTGTTATAGGCTAATGTGTAGAAGGAGAGCCTGGTTGTGCCAGTGTTGTCTGTATTCAGATGTAGTTCCTTTAATATGTGCCTGTTCACACAGGAAGAGGCTCCAGGAAGTAACAGCATGGGCATAAGTTCAAGGCTTCCCTAGGAACTGAGAATATAAATAGGAAAGTCAGAATTCTCCAGGTGTGTAGAGAAGGGAATACGATTACAAGGAAAGATGCTGCAACCAGTGGTGCTCAGGACCCTAGGTTTCTTTCCCAGGTTGAGAGCAGAAAGACTGGTCTAGCCCTCTGAGTGTGGACTTGAGCCTTCACTAACAGAAATGGCTTGAGGCTGGGATTTGAGACAGCTGGAGGAGTCTTTGTTTCTTAATATAGGCCACAGGTAATGCTGCCAGAGCAGATAGCTTTACTTCAACCTACTTTTCAAAGACTGTTTTGAGGGACCATTCATATGTAATAATACACACACACACACACACACACACACACACACACACACACACACACAGATAACATATAACATTTCATGAGTTTTGACTCTTACACTCTTTCTGCCTTTTCTTCTCAGATGTTTCCTCAGCCTGCTGGTAGTGGTAATATGGTTGATATAGACATATCATGCAGGGCTAAACACCCAGTCTCCTGTCCTGTCAGTAGTTTGACCAGCTATTCATCTCGCCATTGACTGTTGTGTATTACAAAAAGAAGCTTCCCTGACAAAGGTTGAGGACGGCATGACCATTTAATAAGATAATAAGAGCAGGTTGTACCCTAGGGCATAGGCCCTCCCCAGCCATGGACTTTTGACCTGGATTTCCGTACCAAGCATAGCACCTGGGGCTGGGGAACAGGTCTCAACTATAATCAGAAAGCAGTTGGTTGCCTCTAGTGACGGCTGTGTCACTCCTGCCCCAGTGAGCGTATCTTGGCCTGGCGAGTTGGTATTGGAGCATGAAAGACCTAGTGATGGGTAAGACCACTGATGTCTTTTCTCCCCAGAAGCCTGTGCACCACCCCCTTCTGGCACTATGAAAGCTAGACCACAGGGAGGAGGCGTCCTGGTTAGTTTGAAACTCACTTCTCTGTATCCTGCAGTCAAAGTATATTGTGTCTTTAGCAATAGGGTCATGTAGTCATGGTGGGTAACTAAGAGCAATCGTAGTAACAATGGTATATACTGTATTGGAACCTTCTAGAGGCTCCAATAACTCATGGGGGTATCCTGTGCTTTGTTCTGAGGTTTTCATTTAGTAATCCATGGGAGTGACATTGTCCACCCGAAGAGGGTAATGCCATTAGAAATTTTTTAAAAGGGTTTTTCATACATCCTTAGTTTTGGCTCTGTTCCCTATCCTCTCACTCCATCTGCTTAGTCCTTTAGCCTCCAGTATCCCCTTTATTCTTTCTTCTCACTTATATCCTACAATGCCTACAACTATGTTTTTGGTTGGGTTATGAGCTGGTATGTTTCCACATAGGTTTCCCTATGCCCTGCCTTGGGGTTAGACCTCTCCTCCACCCATTTCACCACATAAGCCTCTCCACCTCCAGGACTCTACAACTCTCCTTTTAACTTTATGTACAGTCTACTGTCCTTCCTCCCTGGTGTCCCCTTCCAGAAGGTGCCTAGGTGCCTTTTGAGTTTCCTGGCTTCCACCTTGTGCTCCAAGTTGAACACACAAACTGAAAGATTTTAAGATCGGCATATAAGAGAGAGAGAGAGAGAGAGAGAGAGAGAGAGAGAGAGAGAGAGAGAGAGAGAGAGAGAATATGAATGGGCACACAGTTGTCTTTCTGGGCCCATGTCACCTCACTCACTATACTTTTTCCATCCATTTATCTGTAATTTTCATGATTTTATTTTCCTTTATAGCTGAGTAATATTCTATTTTGTATATGTACTAATTTTCTTATATGTTCATTTGTTGATGGGCATCTAGTTTGAGTCCCTTCCCCAGCTATTGTGGATAAAGCAGCAATGAACATGGATGTGGAAGTGTCTCTGTTGTAGGGTATAACATCCATTGGGTGTACACTCAAGTGTAGAGCTAGGACCTACAGCAATTTTATTTCTAGATTTTTGAGAAACCTCCAGACTTATTTTCAAAATGGCTGATCTAGTTTGTATGCTACCAGTAGTGTATAAGAATTCCCCCTTCGGGGCTGGAGAGATGGCTCAGTGGTTAAGAGCACTGATTGCTCTTCCAGAGGTCCTGAGTTCAATTCCCAGCAACCACGTGGTGGCTCACAACCATCTGTAACAAGATCTGGCACCCCCTTCAGAATAAATAATAATAAAAAAAGAATTCCCCCTTTACCACATCTATGCCAGCATTTGTTAGCATTTGTATTCCTAATGATAGCCATCCTGACTGGGGATGACTAAGGATGTTTAACACTCTTGTAAAGTTTTTACTGGCCATTTGATTCTTTTGAGAAGTCTCTGTTCAGTTCTATCCTATTTTTTAAAACTTGTTTAACGCTTTATTTTTTTTTAAATAAGACATATGGTAGCTAATATTTTTGTCAACCTGACACAAGCTAGAGTCATCTGAGAGGAGGGAGCCTCAGTTGAGAAAATGCCTCCATAAGATTGGGATATAGGCAAGTGAGTAGAGCATTTTCTTAATTAGTGCTTGATGTGCGAGGGCCCAACTTACTATGGGCATTACCACCCACAGGCTGGTGGTCTTGGTTTCTATAAGAAAGCAGGTTTTGAGGAGCAACCCAGTAAGCAGCATTTCTCCATGGCCTCTGCAGCACCTTCTGAATCCAGGTTCTTGCCCTGACTTTCTTTGATGGTGAACAGTGACAGTGATGTGGAAGTAGGAGTGGAATGCACTTTTTCCTCCCCAAGGTGCTTTTGATCATGGTGTTTTATCACAGTGTGGTAGTTTGGATGTAATTGGCCCCCCATAATCTCATAGGGAGTGGCACTATTAGGAGGTGTGGCTTTGTTGGAGTGGGTGTGACCTTGTTGGAGGAAGTGTGTCAATGTGGGGGAGGACTTTGAGGTTTCCAATGCTCAAGATACACCCACTGTGTCAGTTGACTTCCTGTTGCCTGCAAGATGTAGTCCTTATTCTCAGTCCCAGTACCATGTCTGCCTGCACGCTGCCATGCTCCCTGTCATGATGATAATGGACTGAAGCTCTGAAACTGTAAGCAAGCCACCCCAATTAAAGTTTTCTTTATAGGAGTTGCCGTGGTCATGGTGTCTCTTCATAGCAAGAAAAACCTAGCTAAGACACACAGCAACAGAAATCCTAACAAGACATACTAAAAACAGAAATCACATGATAATCTTGAGAGCTGCATTAAAAATCCTGTGACAAAATTTAATATTCTCTCATGTTAAAAGAGTAGGGATGGAGGGAACATAGCTCAATATAAGAAAGGCTGTATATGCCAGACCTATAGCCAATATTATATTGTCTCACTAAGATATGGGACAAGACATGGATATCCACTCTTCTTGTTTCTATTCAATTTCATGCTTGAAGTCTTAGAGCCGTAAGACAAGAGAAGGAAATAAAAAGAGTAAACATAGCAAAAGAATTAAAAGTATCATTTTTCAGATGATATGATTCTGTACTTGAGATTCTACAGACTCTGTCAAAGAACCACTTAGAGCTGATGAACACATTCAGAAAAGTGGTAGGATCCAAATCAACATACAGAAATCAGTAGCTTTTCTATATACCAATGACAAAACAGACTGGAAAAAAGATCAGGGAAACAGTCCCATTCATAATAGCTACACACCAAAATAAAAAAAAATCTAAAAACAAACATAACCAGGGAAACAAAAAGACCCTCTGCAATGAACATTTTAAGACACTAAAGAAGGAAATTGAAGAAACTACTAGATGATAGAAAGACACCCCATGCTCATGGATCAGAAGAATAACTTCATTGTGACCATCCTAACAGAATAGCCTACAGATTCAGTGCAATTGCAATAGAAGTTCTCATGCTTATCCTTCACAGACAGACAATAATACAAAAATTTATCCAAGGTACAAAAGACCAAGGATGGCCAAATCAATCCTGAACAAAGGAATACTATAGGAGGTAACAGCATCCCTGATTCAAATGAAACTACAGAGCCACAGTATAAAAGCAGTCCAGTATTGACGCAAAACAGACACACGGAGCAACAGAGTTAGAATTGAGGACCCAGATATAAGTCTGCACAACTACACTTACCTTGTTTTTGACAAAGACACCAAAAATACACAATGGTGAAAAGGGTGTCTTCTGCAAATGATGCTGGAAAAACTAGATTTCAACATGCAGAAATGATACTCGATTCTTTCACCTTGTACAAAACTCAGCCCTAAATGGATTGGGGACCTCAACATCAGACCTGATGCTCTGAAACTGGTAGAGGAAAATGTAGAGAGTATGCTTGGACTATAGTTACAGTTAAGGATTTTCTGAGTAAGACTGTGTAACACAGGAAACATGACCAACAGTCAGCAAACCATGAGATCATGGGATCTCGCAATGCTAAAAAGCTGTTGTACAGCAAAGTAATAGTGAGTAGGCAGTTTATAGAGGGGGTGAAAATCTTTACTAGCTATTGAACAACAGATGGTTAGAGTCTAGGATACACAAAATGTTTAGATATTGGTGCAGTCTAACATGAAATTCCTTTCTTTCATCATGTAGCAAAGCTTACAATTTTTGTTGTTGTTTTAGTAGGCAGTGTCCTGCTACAGGTTGGTCTTGAACTCACTATCTCCCTGATTTATTCACCTGAGTGTTGGGATTACAGATGTACTTTACAATGCCCAGCCCTCCCATACATTTTATGGGTTTTGATTTTATAATTTACAATTAAAGTTACAGTTAATTTATGTGTGTATGCACACAGTGCAAGATGAAAGCTGATCTTTTTATCTTATGCATGTCTTCAAGCTTCACATTTGTGAAAGATTTTCATTTCTCCTGTGGCACCTCCTTGTACTCAGATGCTGCTGTTTCTGCATGTGGTTCTGGTGATATTTGAGTCTTTTTTTAAAAAATGACATAGCCATATAAAAAGTCATAAAATCCTTATGCTTTGTATTTTCCTTATGTATTTGTATACTTGTCAAATGTGATGGATAAGGTCTATGTGGATTGTAGTTTGGACTGCATTAAATCAGTAGACTAGTTTGGGGAAATGAATTCTTACTATTGGTCTCTTCCTGTTTTCTTGGAGTAATCTTTTATTGCTTAATGTGAGAACTCCGAATTCCTGTTATTAAATTCATTCCCATGGATTGGTACATTTGGGTGACAGTCTAAACAGTTTTGAATTATTTTCATTTTGATTTGTTGCTAGAATATAACCGATTTTTATAGACTGACCTGTGAATTTCACCAGTTAGTTGCTGTAGTTGATATGAACGGCAATGTTCTGGTAGACTTTTGTTCCTATTAGACTGGAGAGTGTACCCTAACGTGCTAATTTTTTTTTCTTTTTGGTTTGATCAGAAATCAGTATCAATCTTGTTAGCATATTTCCTGCTTGTGTTGCCACGGTTATTTTACTTTCCCTATTTTCTTGTGTTAATTTGCTGAATTACATTAGTTGATTTTAGTATCTTAGACTAACCTTGCATTTGTTTGTAAGGTATGTCTCATGTGAGCACAACACATGATTATCCAAGTACATTATTGGCTGACATTTCCTATTTTGTTAAGGATATTTTGTTACTGTGATCATTCGTATGGGATATTGACACATAATTTTCTGTACCCGTGATGTCTTTGTCAAAAGAAGTCTGTGGCCTGTGAAGAAGCCTCCGACAGTTAAATCCTTGTGAGTTTGATTTGTGGAACCTTCATTAACAAAACCAGCCATAGCAGCCTATATGAGACAGAGGATTCCCTGTGTCAGCTTGTTTACCCTGCTTGATTTGATCCAGGCTGGTGAGAGAAATTGCCTCAAAAAAAAAAATAATAAAACAAAGGAAGGGGAATTAGGGTTGTCCTGTGGCCTCCATGTGTGCTCACAACCTTACATACACATGCACACACCTGTGTATGCATGAACAAACTTTATCTAACCTAACACTCCTTGTCTTGAAGGTATCTTTCTGATATGAATACCACAGCACTAAATTCCTTCTGTTTATAGCTTGCAAATTTATTTTTAGTCCTTTTATATGCAACCTACCCATATTTGCTTTTAAAATATGTCCCTTGTGACCAGTGTGTAGTTAATCTTTCTCTTGTTTGGGAAGATGTAGTTACATGTGGGTACATATCTATTTGAATTGAGTGTATGGACGTCAACTGATTTCACTATCTCCTTTTGCTGTGTCTTTTCTGTTTGTAACTTTTTTTCCCCATCTAAAGTTTCTCTCATTGCTTCATGGATGCATTGACCACCTGTCTTCATAACATTCCATTTTAACTCCTTTGTTAAAACTTTAGCTATTCCTGTGTGTATTTCACTCAGTAGCTGGATGCTCTAGGGACCACGCATGCTCATTTTCTCACAGTCTCTTGTGAGTTATAGTTGTACTGTTTCATATCATGCGTGCTTTGCACGCTAGTACTGTATAGTGTGTGCTGTGTGTGGCATGCAACCTTACTGCCTTCCTCCTTTGTGGTATTGCCTCCGGATTTTGTTTTCATACTTTGTCAACCTCATGATGTAATATTATCCTTGCTCTTGAGTCAGTTAATCTTTTTTTTTTATAAAAATTAAAACTAAAAGTATCTTTTTAACTATTTGCCCACTTATTTACCATATCTATTGTCATTCATTCTTTCTATCAGCTCCGAAATTCAATTCTTTTTTGTATTGTGTGTGTTCGTGTGAGTGCATGTGTGTGTATGTATGCATGTATGTGTGTGCATGTATATCATAGCAGGCATGTAGCAGTCAGAAGACAACTTGTAAGAGTCACATCTCTGTCTGCCATATGGGTCTTGGGGATCAAACTCAGGTTGTTGTGAGCAGGTGTCTTTACCCATGAAGCAATCTTGCCAACCCCTTTCTTCTCTCTTGTTTTTATCTTTTTGCCTTCTGTCTTTCTTTACCACTTCTTAAAGTACAGGTCTCTTGAATTCTATTTCTATTATATACAAAACTATTTACTTTATTTTTCCTGCTTGAAGGATATTGCCTGTCAATGTGGAATTCAGGGCTGGCCCTCTCATTTACATATGCCATTCCATTTTGTCTAGTTTCCATTGCTTCTGGGAAAATCAATTTATATTTATAGTATTGTTTTGTGGCACTTTTATTGAATTTCACATCCTGTATATTCTGTGTGGTCATTTCCCCCTTGGGTCTTTTGGAAGAGTCTGTCTCTGACATCCACTTCCGGGTTATCCTGGGATTAGTCCCGCTGACTCATTTCCCGCCTTGACATGCGTACTTTCCTTGTTTCTAAGTCTGGTGATTTCTGGCTGTGCACCGGGCATTGTGGGTGAAATGTGAAGTCGTTGGAATCTTTCACCTTCCTTGAGGCAGGGTTGCTTTTCTCCAATTCAAACGACAGCTGCTTCCTTTTGTCTTATGAAGTGTTAGTTTTATGTCTTGTTAGACGTACTGTTTTCTTTTTACTCTTGGTCTCACTTCTAGGACCAACCTTCAGAGTTTGCTGACAAGACTGAGGTGGTTGACAACGCCTCTAACTTGACCTGATTTTAACTCCTACCTCAGTTTCCCTTATAGTGGGCAGCATCTGGCACATCTGTCCATCTCCTCCAGCCTCCTGTTTTAGGGTGCTGGGATTCTCCCCCATACAAAAATACTTCAGGTTTTAGTCAAAGGTGGCATTAAGTTCACATGTAGATATTGGGGTTCCTTTTCCATGGTTCCCCCCATTTTGGGGGCCTCCCCTGCTTATTTCCCGCTGCTCTGATTGCCTTGAACTCTGTCCTCTGATCTCTCAAGTCAGAAGGCCTCTGACAAAGTCCTAAAATGCCCTGCGCCTCCCGGATGCGGGAGTACTTTTAGCAAAAAAAACTGTAGCTATGTACTTCACACAGCCAAGAATCCTTCTTTAAAAACAAATTCAGTTCTTGCCTGCTTTTGCTCTAAGTGTACAGCTAATTTGTTTAAATTTCTTTTTTGTCACAGACTGACACTTATACTTACTTTTTTATTTGTAGGAGTCACCCTAGTATTATCAGAACTGAGATAATATTATAACTTACTTGTTTTGAGTGTAGTGCTTTCTGTATTACTCATTTTAGTGAAAGATGGTTTGCCTGCCTCATTCCTGTTTAACTATTACAAGTGTCATTTCTTTGTTCCTGTGTGAGGGAGAGTTGTTGACATATCGCATGGAAGGTCTGGGGCTACCAAACCGGACAGGACAACTAGACCCTGACCCCACTTCTCACTAACAAGCGGTTTGACTCTCAGAAGTAATTCCACGCCTCTAGGGTTCCACTCTGCAGAATCAAAGGCTTGAGTCATATCAGTGCTTTTCAGTGCTTGCACATTTACCCAATGGAGAAAGAAACAGAAAAGATAAACCATATCAAAACAAAATAATCCCAGAGACACAGACCTGGACTTCCCCGGGGAACCGGCTGGCCAGCTCGCCTACTTCCATAGTGCTCCTGGCTTTCTTTGAAGAACCCCTGATCTTCACAGAGCTTGGTGTGAAAGCCATCGAGATCGGATGCTTTATAAACCCTTTCCTGGCTTGAGTCCAAGAATGCCTGCGACACGCTCTTAGAAAGGGGACCTTTTCCCATAGGATTTGAGATGGTCATGTCTGACCTCCCTTCTGCCTTCATTTCCACCAAATTCTTGTCTTCATTTCTGTCCCTTTCCAGTCACCGTGGGGAGATGGTCGCTGGGGGTATTTGAGAAACTGTCTATCAAAGGGGCCTTCCTGCAGTTGTAGTTACAGGTGGCACCAGGTACTGCTCCGCACAGCCCACGCCCCCCCCTGTCTCCACGCTCAGGCGATAAGATGTGAGCAATGCTTGCCTCCACCTAATTGCTCTTGTGTGGGTGGAAGGAATTAATAAGCTTGGAGCTGCAGTGATCCTTTACAATTTTTCTCCATCTGTAAAATAGAGCAGACAAGCTCAAGAAGCCCTCCCTTTGCATCGCCAGTTGGGCGGATTTTTTTTTTCCCCCTTCAAATTTTCTTTTCCCTTAAAGAAGCAACAAAAAGAGCAGGTGTTGGGCACTGCCCACTTCCAGACAGTGCTGCTAATCCCCACAGGGCACTCCACCTCCAGGCTTGGAGAAAGAATTGCAAGGTAAGGTGAGAAACACAACCCACACGGTCATTTTCATCTCCTACTCTCCTAGCCTTAGATTCTTGGACTGTTTTCCTCCAACAAGCCTGATGGCGAACTTTCAAGTCAGACCCTGAGAGAGAACAGGCACATTTATTCCTTTGCATGTAACTGAAATTCCATGTCAAGGGGCTTACACTCAGGGCAAGGACATGATGACGGTTGTAGGAATAATAGTTAACATTCGAGTAGGCTCTGTGCCAACCACAGCCTAAGTACGACAGCCTTGTTTATCTCGTTTAGTTTTCTCAACAGCTTTTAGAAATAAGGCATGCCAGTGTGAGGACACTGATGGTCCTGATGTTAAGACCACAGATTTCTCAATGGGAGCCATCAGGTTCAAATTCTGGCAGCTTCATTCATGTTCTTCTTGCACGTCTAGCCTTGGCTGATGCTGCATCCAGCAGTTTATGTTGTACTGAACACTTCCCTTCCTGTCTCCCTGACCTGGAATATGAAAGCGGAATTTCTTTTGCTCCTCATTAAACTAGAAAGAAAAACTCATTGAAAATTAGAGTGAGGGGCATTCCTGCGTCTACTGCAGTAGGGACTTTAGCACTGATGGGTCATTGTCAGGTAGACTCCCTGAGTCTGTCAATTCATGAACTCCTGCAGTATGAGAAGCCCTCAGTTGTAGCCTGGTAGTGTGTAAATAAAGGGGGGTAAAGCTAAGTGGTCATGTATCCAAAGGATGGCGAAAGACTCTGACTTCTCTTTCTTGGAAGGAGTTTGCATGCTATTGCTAAGATTCCTTCCAAAGGGGAGATATAAACATGTCCACCCCTCTTTCCAAGGTCCCAAAGATAAACCAAGGCACAATTACAACAAAGTTCACTCGGGGAACCAATGAGTGTTTTGGGTTTCCTCACAGAGCACGGGGGAGGGGTTGCTTCGAGGAGTGCAGCTGCTTCCCCTGAGAAGGCTGCACTGGGAAGTCTTTACCCAGCAGGGATGAAGGATTTCACACAGTTGTATAGGTTGAGGCCTCTTCTCTAGTTCTTTCTCTACTATATTCTCTAGCCCCTCCCCCAGGCCATGTGCGTGAACCCTCCCCGAGGCAATTGCCACAAGCAGTTAAGGCAGCATTTCATGCAACTTGTTGGGATAGGTGTCTGGATACTCAGGCGAGGGCCCCGTGATTCTTTCTGCTGCCCCTTTTTATGAGGGAAGGTCAATGATTGACTAAACCCCACTGTAAGGATCTTTGATGCGTGGGCTCAGCTGAACTCCCAACGATGATGGTAGTTTGGCTGAGAGGACAGTCCTCTGTGACAGCTGTGAGAGATCTATCTGCATTCTGATTGAATGAGACAAACAGAACTTCAGTTTGAAGATGAATACATATCCAAGTAATTTATCTGCACCCAAGATAATTATGGAGTATTTTTTTCCCCTGTCACATTGGCAGGCTAATTGCTAAAGGAGTCAAGATTTTAGTAAAAAAAAAAACCTACCTCTGTACTATTTTCAGATCTCTATCTCGAAAGGAATTTGAACTTGAAATTTCACATGGTGCTCTACCAAATACTGCCTTTTCTTTGAAATAAGTGTCATAATTTAGCCGAGACTGATTTTTCAGAGATTGAATTAAATGAAACCCAGACCAGCTATTTAGTTGTTGACATAGTTTCATTTCAAGGCAGGTAAATGGATCAATCAAGCAGTTAATATCCAAAATTTGAATTTTTTTTGGGTGGCGGGGGAAGGGACCATCAGCAAGAGAGACTGGAGCATTGCATGGCCACACAGTTCATTGCAAACACTGGAGAACTGGAACTGATCCTGGCTTGGGCAGACTGTGAGCTGATGACTTTCCCTCTTTAAATGGGAAAGAGATGCTCACAAGAGTCCTTTCCAGCTCAAACTATGTGATTTCATTGAACACTTTACACAAGAATGAACACTTTACACAAGATTTTAAAGACTGATTTTTTTTCCCTTAAAGAATTATTACCTTTGGCGCAAGACAGCTTAGGCTTGAATCTTGATTCCATACTTAAAACTGTTACTGACTGACACTAAGCCTTAAGTCCTCATTCACCAAATGGGCATGTCAACAATAATGACTTCGTTGGGTCATTGTGTGGAGTAAATGAGTGAACATCTGTCAAGTGCTAAAGGGATGCTTTGATCCTTGTCTTAGTCAGAGTTCTATCGCTGTGAAGAGACAGCATGATCAAGGCCACTCTTACAAAAGAAAACACTGAATTGCGGCTGCCTCACAGTTCAGAGGCTTAGTCCATATTGTCATGGTGGGAAGCATGCAGGCATGCAGACAGACATGGTGCTGGAGAAGAACTGAAAGTTCGACATCTCGGCAGGCAGCAGGAAGGGAGGAAGACGCTGAGCCTGGCTTGAGTATTTGAAACCTCAAAGCCCACCCCCAGTGACACACTTCCTCCAGCAAGGCCGCGCCTCCTAATCATGTCACTCTATGGTGACCAAGCATTCAAATCTATGAGCCTATAGGGGCCCTGTCTATTCAAACCACCACAACCCTGCTGAAGGCTGAATATGGGATTTCTGTGTCACTTGAATGGTGTCACTGACCAATGGAATTCAGGAGTGAGTGCAGGTTTCCTTTCTAGACCAAGAATGCTTTGAGATCCATAGGAAATGAGGCTTCGAATAGCAGGTGCGGTTATATTTAAATCGGATGCAGAGCGACAGGCCAGTTATCCTGCAGCCTGCCCCCATTCGTGTGGACCAGCTGCCCTTCTCTCTGCTCTTCCCTTTCACCTAGCAAAGAGAGAGCAGAATTTGGGCAGATTTAAGGCTAATTGGCAAAGCTTCTTCTCTCTTCACTTGAAGAGTCATCTAGACACGGCTCTATTTCCCAATGTGATGACATTCAATGATATGAAAAATGCTTAATAGAGGTTCTGTGTTCGAGTTCCAGCTTTGTTACTTTCCTGACTGTTTTCTTACACAAATTACTGTTTTTTGTCATTGTTTATCTGTTCAATGAGAATAAAAATAGTCTATGATGAGTAAATGTAATATATTTTATATATATATATATATATATATAATATACAAAGTTCCAAGAAGATTGGATGCTGAAGATATAGTAGATGTTATAGTTACTATATGATTATTAAATTAAAGAGAAGCTCTGTACATTGTCAGTGACTCACTGGGGGAAAATATAAGGAATATGTCTACATATATTTTAACTATCATTAATAATTGTCTAGGTAGAGAAATATCTTACACTGGCACATGTATCTGAAATGAATGACTTGTGGCTATTTATAATTTAAAAACTGGCCTAAGTGTACAAATGGAATCACAGAGTTGGGAAGAGTGCTAATAAGTCAACCATCCCTCCCATATGTCCTCTTGGCTACCTCCTTGGTTCTTAGCCGGTGCTGTACTCTAAGACAGAGGGAGTTTAATTGTATCCCTGCTGATTTTTGGTTCTCTCCTTCATGTTATGGTCCATACTATACCAGAATACTAAGCCCAATACATGTAGGCATGAAGAGACTTCATTGTAGGGCTATCTATACAAGTTGTTGAAGTATTTAATGAGAGCTATAGTTTCTCTGGACATTTTTTTCTGGTCCTAACATGGGGCTATAACAAGTCAGTAACACTGGGGTGAAATAAGTGTGTTCTCTTGTTTATGGATCAGGTGCTCCATGGAGAAACAGATAGAATATTGGTGCCCATCAGGTAGCAGTGATGGACTTGGAGGAGTTCAGTGCATGTAAAAACACTGGGGAAATGATGGAGACATTAAAATGACCCCAAAACAAAGGACACAGGACCTGAGAGGTGAAGGGACTATTAGCAGCAGTAGCAGCTAACATGATCAAGAATTGTAAGGACCTCCCCCACACCCAGAACTCTACAACTCTGGGCTCCAGGGCTCCAAGTCAGCCTGCTTTGATTCAAATATGGGTCTATACCCTTTAGTGGTAGCAAGTCTGCAGCCATTGTTGGACTTCTAACTTTCCCCTATCCTTCTTTCTCCCCCGCTTCCCATCATCTTGTCTCTTCCATCCTTTCATCTCCTTCCTTCCAGTCTCTTCCAAGATAGGGTCCCAAGAAACAGTAACTCCTCCATATTGTAGGAATGGCATTGATAAGGTTTAAAACAAAACAAAAGAAAACAAAAAACCCACACAGGAACGATTTTATAGCTTATGGAAGGAGCCTCTAGCCTGATTTAAGGGGTAAAGGAAGGATGTTCTGAAAGATATGATATCGAGACAGAAACCTCAAAGATGAGCTACATTCTTAATTAGTCTAGATGAGAGGCTGGGTATGAGCATTCAGTAACAGAGAACAGTGCACAAAGGTGTATGTGGGTGTCCAGGCTTGGGACAACACTGGGTATTCACCAGATGCTCAATATTTAACAGGCGTTTGTACTTAGCATATAACCGGCATTGTTTTACATAATAGAACATCCGTTAACAAGAGAAGTAATAGGCTTATTTTTATAGATGTTCTAGAGGAGAAGAGGGGATGGAGATGAGAGCTGGTTAAAGGAGGATGATCAGGGAAGCTTTCAGAATGAAAGGACAGTTGATCTGTGACCTGGATGGGAAGGAGCCGGCATTATGAAAGTCCCTGGGAGGCAGGGAGGCAGAAAGAACATCAAAGGCAAAGAACTCAAAATCATAAGCATTCTTGGTATGCTGGAGAGATTGAAAGACTGTACATTTGCTGGTAGGAAAATGCACAAATAATATAAATGATGTCTCATTAATCAAGGAACAAGAAAGGGGGCCCTAGTTTGCTGTTGGTAGGAAGGTTGACTGGTGAAGCCATTTGGAGCAGATAGTATGGAGGGTCCTACAGACGTGTAAAGTGGAGTTGCTCTGTGACCTAGCTGTCTCTGTTCTGAGAACCCACTCACAGGAGGTAAAAACCATCTCATATAAAGATATTTGCATCCCATGTTCATTATAGTGTAATCCTATGGAAACAGCCCAGTGTTTCTAAGTGAGAGATGGCTAAAGAATACATGTGCATGTATGTGTGTATATACACATGTCTAAAAACTATGTTATGCAGCCATAAAATGGACTGGATTTTCCATTTGGCACAATGTAGATGGACTCAGAAAATGTCACACCAAGTGAAATAAGCCAGACACCAGAAGAAATATCTTGCATGATCCCACTTATGTAGAAAATAAAAAAGGGAGTCCAATGTATAAAAACAGAGAAATAATTAGGCTTTCCAGAGTTGTGTGGGGGAGGGGACAGGGAGGTGTGGTTCAAAGGATCCAAAACAGCAGATATGAAGACTAAAACACAGCCTTAGGGTCTAGTATGTTGTGTTGTACTGGAGATTTATATTACATAAGGAGATTGTTGTCTCTCTTGTCACATATTAAACAGGCAGGGATTTGAGAAAATAGGGCAGTTTTTCTCACTACAAAACTGAAACTGTTTCTCTCTCTTTTCCCCATAGTATCACCTAAACTTCAAATATACCCAGTGATATATATGCAAGTGTCTATGTATATACACACACACATATGTGTACATATATATGGTGCGGTTGCTCATGTGCATGCCTGTGTGCTCATGTGGAGGCTTTTGGTTGATATCAGGTATCTTATTTTTATCATTCTCTGCCTTATTTTTTAGCAGGGCGTTTTACTGAACCTGGAGCTTATGAATTGGCTAGACTTATTCCCCAGTAAGCTCCAGGGATCTGCCTGTGTCCACCCCAGCAGTACTGAGGTTAACAAGGGCATGCTGGCACACTCGGCTTTTTACATTGGTGCTAGGAGTTAGACTTAGGTCTTCATGCACGCGTGGCAAACACATCAACCACTGAGCTGTCTCTGCAGCCCCAGTAAAATACATTAAAAACAGTGATTTGGGTCGAGTGGAGAAACATTTAGAACACTTGTGATTCAAATGAGTGGAAACCCATACACACAGTGATCTCTCTTCAAAGCAGGGAAGCCTTTGGAAAATCCCAGCTGCAAATATCTCTCCTCTGAAGTAGGGCTTGGCTCTGTGTGTTTTAATAAATGCAACAAGACAAATTGTACCTTTTCTAAAGAACTGCACATTGGGCAAATGTGCCCATAACAGCTCTGCTTTTCCTGTTATGGTTATATGCACCATCACCATCACCATCAGCAGGACCATTGGCCAGCATTGTGTCTCAGGATGGTCATTGTGCCAGTGATGGGTGTCTTATTGTTTTCTCCTGGGTACCAACCATCTCTCTGTCCTTACTCCATGTACTATCCCTTTGACCCAGATTTCTGTTTCAAGAGTGCTTTAAATCCTTTCTATCTGGTTTGGGCTCATTCCATTCAGGCTAAGCCCCCATGCTCTTTCTCCTTTTCCTGGTCTGTCTGTCTTGTGTTGTATCAAGAGCCACACAGGAGGCTCATAACTCTTGTTTATTCCCAGTTAACAGTTTTGGAGATGATGAAGAGCCGTCCACATCTTCTGAGAGTGATGAAGATGTGATCAAGCAGTTTGAGATCTCTGTGTCCCGATCCCAGAGTTTTCGTACAGGAGCACCTGAGAAGGGAAAGACCACAGAGTCAGAGCTGAAAACAAAATGCAACCGTTTGCTCTCCATCCACCAAGAAGACAGCGCTGAAGTGTCTGCTTGTGAAGGTATCCATTGCAGCTCGTTTCTCCCTTATCTAGGCAAGGGTTGGCTAATGGTGAGAATGCTGGTGAATAATTTAAATACTTACCCTTGCATCCAGGGAGGGGAAAGAGAATAAACCATGGAACTGGGGAAAGAGTCCACAAAGAATAGTATAGCATTTCTCAGTGCTTTTCAACTTCATGCTCAGAGTCCCGAAGAGAGATAGATGCTGGATGAGGGAAGAGTCTGGGAAATGCAGTTGATAAAAGGCTAGAGAAAGTATGCACCATCCAGCTTCATTTCTGCTCACAGTGATCTGTGCTCTCCAGTCTTCTTTTTCACTCTTGGGGCATGTGGGCAGCCACAGCCATGGGGACATCACAGTTCATCTTCCATGTTGTTAACTCAAGACAGAGGGACTGAGAAATGGTAAAAGAGAGATTTTGATTTGGTAATGAGAACAGGACAAGTAGAAAAAGAGCAAAGGCTCATCGAACCAACAGGACCCTGTTTGGGGGGCAGGGAAAGCTTGCTATTTGTCATGCAGTTAGACTTATTGACACAACCCAACTGTGGGGCGTTTACCCACCACCCCCACAGCTTCCCAGAGTTTTCTTGAGTGTGGACAGCAGGAAATATTAGATAGAAGGATTTATTGCGGAGAATATCGCGGAGATAAACAGATAGAAAATAAAGGATAGCCTCGAGAGGGCCTGGAACCTTTTCCAACGGGCCCCGACTGTCTCTGCCCCAGGGTTTTTATAGAGACGCCAAGGGGGTGGAGCAAATGACCTCCTCCCCCAGCACAGCCAAG
Source organism: Peromyscus aztecus (assembly GCA_902168405.1). Taxonomy (NCBI): domain Eukaryota; kingdom Metazoa; phylum Chordata; class Mammalia; order Rodentia; family Cricetidae; genus Peromyscus; species Peromyscus aztecus. Next base: position 12,688 of record CABHPQ010075179.1, on the reverse strand, counting down.
TGCAGACCATCTCAGCCACCTGCACTCAGGCCCGTGGTCCTAATCATCCTCTATGTGGATCTGCTGGGTAAAGCCACGAGGAACCCGAGAACGGCCCCCCACAGCTGGGTAAAGCCACGAGGAACCCGAGAACGGCCCCCCACACCCAACATGACCTATTTTAACAAACCACAACATAAATGGCTGCAGACCCTCCAACCTCCCTCCCCGACTCTCTCCTGTTCCCCAGTGTTTCACTTTGCATTCCTTTCTTTCCACCAAGCGGGCAAATGCTGGCTAATGAAAGTTAATAGTAGTTGATTCCCTGGGAGTAGCTTGTTTAATTCTAAAGCTAATGGCCCCATTTCCCAGAAGCCTGGGCGTCTCGGGTCTGATTTATATAAATGGCCAAGGCTCTGAGAATGGAGCCAGCCACCCTGCCTTACCTTCCTGGAATGCACAGTAACTTATCCTTGTCAGAACTAGTAATTCTGATTTTTTGACAGGTAGTGATAGAAAAGATAAAATTCTGTCTATTGGACAGAGGACAAAGTCTACCACACTGAATGAATTCCTGTAAATTCTGAAGAAAATCCAAAGGGTTTTATAGAAACAGCGGCATGCTAAATTTGAGGCCATCAAAGCTGTGGGAAGATTAATGTTTACATTGCTTACTTTTCCTACCATTTCTTTTTCATTCATCATTCTGCCAGTGGAATTATTTAAAGATAAAGAATAAAGTTTTCTTTATATTTTGCCTACTTTCTGTTTAGGTATTGTATTTTACTTAGATTCAGTTGAATTGTAGACAGTTCTTCTTGTTTTAAAATGTATTAAAGTGTTGGACAGTAAAACTAAATGTTCAATAGCCAAGTAAAATCTTTATTTGCAGCGAGCTGCAGGTAGCTTACTCTATGCTCGCCTTAAGTGAGATCATGGTTGATTCCTTATGAACTCATCAGCAGTGTATTCCAAACCATGCTTTTCCCCTTAGGCATCCGATCTAGTGTTGCTTCACACTCTTGTCAATGCACTCTTTCATTAAGTAATTAACTTATTCTTTGAGAATTTCATAATTGTGTACAATATATTTTGACCATGTCTCCCCCCCCCCCCCCGTCTCCTCCGCTCCCACTGCTCCCTCAGCTTCATATCCTTTTTTTTTTTTTTCAAACCAACTGAGTCCAATTAGTGCTGCTCACATGAACATGGTGGTACGGTCATTCACTGGAGCATGGGCAATCTATAGTGGCTACAATCTCAATGAGCAGTGACCGCCCTTCCACCAGCAGCCATCATCTGCAGTCGCTCCTTAACTAGGAATGAAGCCTCCCAAACCCCTTCCCTATCCATGCTACAATGTTGACTGGCTCGATCGATCTTGTTCGGGTCTTGTGCAGGTAACCTCTGATGCTCTGAGTGCCTGAGCACAATGGCCAGAAGACAGCATCCTACAGCACTCTTCCCCATTCCATTCTCTCTGACTCCTCGCTTGCAATGTTTCATCAACCTTCTCCTGTACTTATCTTCCTCCCTCTTCCATAAAGAGCCCCTCTTCCCCATCTCCCCTTTCAGATCATCACATGTATCCTGCCATTCCCCTTTACCTTCTTCACACCTTCTTCTGTATTTACCTGCCTTCCGTACCCTAAGCCCCCTCTTTACACATTTTCCTGATTAGATCACTTGTGCTCTGCTATTCCCCTCTATATTGCTTCCCCACACCCCATATCCTGTCAATGGTCCCATTTTTCTTTCCTGGTTTCTGTAGTTACTACTATACAATAGTGTATAGTGTATACCATACTACTATATGCTCACATTTCAAGATTTGGAGCTAGGAGCCTCCAATAGAAGAGAACATACAGTGTTTGTCTTTCTGGGTTTAGGTCACCTCATTCAATAGTATCTTTTCTAGTTCCATCCATTTACCTGTAAAGTTCAAAATTTCTTTTTTTCTTGTAATGGAAGGCTTAAGTTCCAGGTAGAGTATGAGCCATAGCATAATTGTTGACTTGTTGGGGCTGGCTTTTTTTTTTAAATTTATTTTTTGGTTTGTTTCAAGCAGTAACCTTGAAGCTAATTAGGAATAGCTTCTCCTAATCAGCATATCTAACTGCAGCCCTAGGGCTACATGTGGCTCAGGAGAGCTATAAATGTGGCCCAAATGCAAAATAATTAACTTATTTAAGACATTGAGACTTAAAAGTATTCATAATGCTATTGTGGACTTTTTGAGTGTGAACTTTTTAGATGATAACAATGTCAAAAGGTTGGGTATACTCACTGAGATGTTTTATAAAAGTTAGATATCATCTTCATATCATGTTAAAAACAACCCATAGTCCCAGTCAGTGTCTGTAGCCATTTCTGTTTGGAGTGATATACCAACCAGAGAAAAAGGACTAGGAACACACACACACACACACACAGTGTATACATATGTGTGTGGATTTCAAGAGATTTGTTGCAAAGAATTAGCTGATCTGATCCTGCTGGGTAGATACAGAAGTCTCCAGCTCTGCCCTCCCTGGAGCAAGCTGTGAGGGAGTCGATGCAAGCTCTCAACTATGAGCTGGAACTTCCATAACCCAGCTAAGATATCATGCAGGTGGACCACTGTGGATAGTAAGTGGTAATCTTTATATATGGCTAGATATAGAGCATGGAGGACAGTAATTGGGTAATAGAATTTTCCATTAAAGTGGCTCATAAACTAAACAACTTGAATACTTTATCTGATCACATAAATATATTTGATGTGACATAATTATGTCATGTAATTTCTAAGAAGCCAGGGTCTATTTCTTTGACAATAGGCTGTTCCTTTGCGTATGTGTTTAAGGTGGTGTGACCCTCTCATTTAAAGGCAAGGGGACCTTTCTGTCGTATAGAATGTGATCTACCACTTCCTTTCCTTCTTGTTACTACTTGACATGTAGCCCAGGCTTGATTTTCTCATTCATCCCTTGCTTGTCTGTCATGGAAAAATGCTTTGGTACATTAATATAGTTCTATTTTTTTCAGTTATGAATAACGTTTCAAGGCTTAATGTAGCTGTTGAAAGTCCCACATTACTGATCTAGGTATTATCGCCATAGGAGTTAAAGTCATGAGACAATTTTATGGGGATAATTTCTTGGCAAAGTTAGATTTTGTGCCGAAGTCCTGCTGGGTACTGCACACATTGATAGATGGCCCACTGTTTAATAGGACATCTCACTGTTCATGTATGTGAGGAATGGGTGTGCTAATTAGAGACTTAGGAGAAAATCCTGCTTTATTGTTGGAGGTTTTTGCATGAGGAGTTTCCCCTCATTCTGTCGTTTTCTGTGGCATTTAAAAAAGTGTTTTTGCCAAACATCTGAAAGTATGAATGTAACTTTTTTTTTTGTGGTATCCTGTGAAAGTGTTTCCAAGGAGCCTGGACTGAATATTTAAGAATAACACAACAGAAAGAGGATTTTTTTTTTCAATGACTGGTGTGGTTTTGAAAAATTATAAATCCAGAGTCCAAAGTTGTGCCAATCTGGTCTGCGTGGATAGTATTTTAAAAAATACACATGAGAATGAATATATATATATACATATATATATATGTGTGTGTGTATGTATATTCTCATGTGCGTGTGTGTGTGTGTGTGTGTACATGTGTGTACATATGTGTGAACATGTGTGTGGAGGTTTGAGGCTGATGTTCAGAGCCTTCCTGATCATTTTCTACTTTAGTCATGGAGACAGGGTCTTGCAGTCAAACTCAGAGTTCGCTAGTAAGCCTAGTCTAGCCAGTCGACATGTTCTGGGAATCCATCATCTCTGCCACCTGGACACTGGAATCACAGATGCACCATCATGCCCATCTAACATTTATGTGGGTTCTGGGTGTTCAGACTCTAGTACTTTTGGTTGCATGACAAACTCTTTAGCCCCTGAGCCATTTACAAGCCCCACGTTTTATATATGTATATGTGTGTGTGTATGTGTATATATGCATATATATTATGTTACATATGTATATTAAGCTCGAATCAGTGTATCAGTCCTATATACCCTAGTTAGTTACTGTCACCAAGATTCCACATCACTTCCCACCTGACTGCTCCAAGGATGTCATTACCTGACTGCTCGGGAAAGTTATTCACGAAGTTTAGTGGAAATGTAGCAGCAGATACAGACTATGTGTGTTTATGTCTTCTTGGAGCATGTGCTATAGCCGAAGTTTCTAGACTCGTCTGAGGAACTGCTAGGGCACATAAGAGCTGAACTAGGGATGTCTTTTTGCCTGTCTTAGATAGGGTTTCTATCATTGCAGCAAAACACCATGACTAAAAAGCAAGTTGGGGAGGAAAGGGTTTGTTTGGCTTACACTTCCACATTGATGTTTGTCACCAAAGGAAGTCAGGGCAGGAACTCAAACAGGGCAGGACCATGGAGGCAGGAGCTGATGCAGAGGCCGTGGAGGGGTGCTGCTAACTGGCTTGCTTCCCATGGCTCACTCAGCCTGCTTTCTTGTAGAACCCAGGATCACGAGCCCATGGATGGCACCACCCACCATGGGCTGGGTCCTCCCCAATTAATCACTAGTTGAGAAAATGCCTGACAGCTAGATCTCATGGAAGCATTTCCTCAGCTGAGGCTCCTTCCTCTCTGATGACTCTAGCTTGTGTCAAGTTGACACACAACCAGCCAGTACACTGCCCCACTCACTCATGTCTATGCCTCTGGTTTTCTTTCATCCTAGTTTGGGTCCCCAATCAGGGCTGCAGCTGTTTCTTGGGAGGAACCTGTCAGGTTCGCTTTGTCTGCTGACATTGAGGGGAATGAATGGGATGAATAGGATTGTGGGAGATATGGGGGAGGAGAGGGAAGATGAGAAGAAGGATTGGGGGCAAAAAGAGAGAGAGAATAAGAAAGAAAACTACCAAGGTTTTTATATGGGTGCTGACATTGTACCTAGGTCCCTGTAAAAGCAAGTGTTTTACCAACTCAGACATTCCAAGCCTTGGTTTAATACTTCTTACTTCCTAATAATATGAATATAAAGAATGGCTATGTATGTTAAAAGGTTAAAACAAATCCATTGGAGTTGATAACCTAGAGGTGGTTCTAGAAACCAAACAAGGAGTGTGGAGAGCATGTGGTCTCCTCACTCTGTGCTCCTCTGTCTTCTACAGTTACCAGGTCACCCTCTGCTCAAAAGGCTTCAGAAGGGGAGAAAAGGGAGAGAGAAAAAGGCTGAGCCTGAAGGAGTCAGGAATAGTTCAAGGATTGATGGTCTCTGAGGGGGAAAGACAGAGAGGAGAGAAGAGAAATACCCAGAGAGATCAGCAGTGGGATGCTGTGGAAATGGGTTTAATGGGTTGGAAGAATCAAGATCTGGCCAGGCAGGTGAGAATCTAATATTAATGAGCAAAGCCTGCTGCTGTCTGTCTGATAGAAACTCATCTCCAATGACCCACTGATGGATTCTTAAAAATATTTTTGTATAAGACAGTAAATGTTCAGAAAATATGAACATTTTCCAGGTTCATCATATTGTTCAGATTCAGAACTTCTGTGGGTCAAATACAGAAGCTTTCGCTTTTATCAAGATTCAAGTTTTTTTTTTTTTTAAAGACATTTTCCCCTGTAGCCCAGGCTGTCCTCAAGCCCATGATCCTCCTGCCTTAGCCACCTCAGTACTGTCAGTTCAGGTGATCTTTACTACCATGTCAAGTTCCCACTGAAGCCTTTTGAGCAGAGAATAATGTGGTAAATGCAGAAGACAGAGGAGGAGTTGAGAGTGAGGAGACCATGTGTTCTGCACGTCACTTTATTTGCTTTCTAGAACCATCTCTAAAGTCTTGAGCTTATCAGCTCTAATGCATTTATTTTAACCTTTTAACACAAATATCCATTTTTTGGGGGGTATGTTTTTCAAGACAGGGTTTCTTTGTATAGCCATGGCTGTCCTGAAACTTGCTCTGTAGACCCAGGCTGGCCTTGAACTCAAGAGATCCACCTGCCTCTGCTTTCTGAGTGCTGGGATTAAAGGTGCGTACCACCACCATCACCATCTGGCATAAATATCCATTCTTTATACTCATATCATTAAGAAGTAAGAAGTATTAAACCAGGGCTGGGGGATGTCTGAGTTCATAAAGAACTTACTTTGTAAGAACAGGGACCTGTGCCCAATGTCCAGTTCCCATATAAAAAAGTGTAGTGTGATCGTGTGTGCTTGTAATCCTAGGAATGGATCAGCCAGTGTAGCTGAATTGGTGATCTCTTGGCCAATTAGAGACCTTGTCTTAAAAAAGGTGGATTGCATTCCTAAGAATGACACCTGATGTTATCCTTCCATTTCCACATGCAGGCTCACATGTATGAATGTCCACCAGGATACACAAATAGACATACACACAGTTTTCACATGCAGGCCCACATGTATGCATGTCCACCAGTGTGCAGAAACAGACATACACACATGGGTAAGATATTAAGCCTACTTTTATCTCATATAATAAGATAGTAGTCTTTTTGAGTATAGGACAAAGTTTGTCCATCATGTGGGTGGCATTGTCTTTGCAGATGTTATTGTCATAAGTTTCGTTACTGTGGTCTTACTATTGTGGCTACAACTGTGCAATTTCTCTAGCTCCAAAGGTATGAAAATATATTTGAAATAGTCTTTTTTTTCCTTGCAAATTTAGATTTGGATGGAACCAGCCAACTCAGTTATTCTGGGGTTCTGTCTTATGAAGATCACGCCCTCTCTACCCTGTCGCAGTCTCCCTGTGAGAGCAGAGACACCAGACACCATGGTCCCTGTCATCAAGAGACTGGCATGGTCCAAAGCCTCAGTCATCCTTGCGCAGATGGCATCCGGGAGACAGAGACAGCTTCGACTAATCGGGGTTTTGAAGATGCCTACGCCACTCCCAGCTCCTCTATGTGGAGTGCAGAGGCAAGCTGTTTTCTTCCTTTCTTTTGGTCTTGGCAAGTTGTTTTCTATTCTTTGTTTTAGTCCCATGCACTCTTTCATTTCCTTCCCTCTTCCTCACTGGATGTCTCCTGAAAGGAGGTATTGCCTGGTCTTAGAAAACTTTCCGTTTGAAACAAATTTTTGTCTAGATGACCAAAGCCTCTGTGAATAGCCATAAAAGAATCACAAATACATCCTTTCAAAATGGAAGCAGCAGCAGAATGTGGTGGGAAGATGGAGAAGGGTTGTCAGGGGAAGGCCCTTCATGGGGTTATTCTCATACCAAGGGTCTTTTAGACCTTTGGAGAGCCTGATTGCTTTCCTTCATGGAAAAGTGGATTCTATTTTATTTCACCCCAAATCTTCAGCTATGATCGCTAAAATTAAAATTATTGGAAAATTTAACTAAAGTGAAATGCTCATCAAAAGGAAAGTAGACATGAAATTATGGTGAGTGTCTTGTGGTGTTAGCTTTGAATCAAGATGAAGGTCTGGGAGGTGGCAATGATGATACTCTGGCCATTGATGTTGCTTTTTGTAATAAACATTTGATGGAAGATGCAGCGTATGAATCTGTCTTCCAATTAAAGCTTGTCTGTCACATGTCAGAGGTAGAGCGAGTGGTGACAATGATGGCAGCCATGACAGAGAACTACTACAGTCCAGGGTTTTACAAACATTGTTTTATCTCATAAGCATTTCTGATTGTTCGTGAGCTCCACCCATTCTATAATGATTCCTCGATATTAAGATGTGTTAACTAGTGGTGTCTAATGTCTAATTTGAAATCAATTTAGATGAAATTACTCATAAACATTCAATAGTCAATGATCATACGACTTCAGTACAACATGTGGAGCTAGAAGTATAGAATGAGTTGATTACTACAACCAGAGAAAATGAGTGGGGTGAATGTCTTTAGAAGGACTCAGAGGTCACACTGGATAAATGCTTAAAGAAATGCCAAAGAAAACTGTAAAAACGTCGTGTTCCAAAGTCTTGCTGTTTTCAAGTTAGTGGGGAGACATAGGGTGTATGTAAGAACGCCTGTGTGCATGCATTTGCATGCATATTCTGGTGCCTCCATGATGCTGTTTCTGCTGAGAACCAGAAATGGAAACTCAGATACCTGGTTTATAGTTTGTTAAAGTCAATCCTTACCACACCGGTACCCATAGCTACTAACTTCCATCAGTTTTGTTAAAAGGAAAAAAAAAAAGACAGAAACAAAATACAAGTCTGCTTTCCCATGGTGTCACTGCTCTCCGTCAAATCAAATCCCACACAGTATTTAAAAATATTCCCTTTGTCTCCCTCCCTGCAAAAACAAACCAGAACTATTTACCTGCCTGCCGATAACTCTGTTTCCCTGATAATTGTGCCATTAGGTTTGGGCTTGCCTTCTCCATGTAACCTCCCATTTCCCTGCCTCCTGGTGCTTTAATAGATGACTTATGCTGAGGGTACTGAATGTTCTCAGGCTCCAAAAATACCCAGACAGCTCCGTGTGCGCCATTCAACCTCCTATCTATTTTGAGACAAAAACTGTAATTTGGTGCTCCTACTGTAGAACTTGAGATCTAGCTCAGGCAGTTCCCGTAACTGGCTGCTCTGCAGGCGGAGCTTGCCTCTTAAGCATTGATTTATTTGTCTCTTAGCTGTGTTAAGAACCTTGGCTTCCCTGGTGTATCTGGCATCCAGAACGTATTGTGGATCCATTTACTTTGGGCCACAAGATGACATCAACACTATCTTACTGAAACAGGAAGGCTTTTGGTTTGACAGAAAATCTTTAAACTTATGGGGGTTCTGACAGTTCGATGCAAGCATTTCCACCTTAAAGGGGAACATCAGGACAGGGGAAGCTCAAGAAATCATTTATTTTGTCTCAGAAGGAAAGCGCTCATGCGGTGCGACTACCTGCTATGATCATGGGTTTTCCGGTTTCCCCTCAGCTGGCAAAGACCATTGACTTTCTCCTGCAGATCTAGGGCTTGGTAGGGAAAACAATGGGAAGGTGGCTGGAAATTTCAAACACACAGAGAGCCAGGTGTCCCACTTTTCATCTCTGCTTTCCACTGATTAATTGGTTGGCCTTGAGAAGTTAATTAAAATCTGCCAAATGGGGATAAGAAGGAAGAGAGTTTTACCTTGCAGGAAGGTCAAACAGATTAGCAGTATTAACAGTACCCATACAAGGAGCTCCTTTGGTGGCCTGGTGATAGGTAATGTGTGTTGAAATAATTAATTGCTATGAAAATACAAACCCTCACAAATCTCTGTCTCAAATCAACCCAGGTAGAGGCTGCGAAGCCCAGTTTTCATGAGCAACAGCTGGGATTGGCCCACTGGGAGCCCAGCTGCTGCCCAGAGCTGTGCTTTGCCCAGAGTTCTTAGAACACTTGCAGTAGAGCTCTGCCCAGGGCTCCTCAGAAGCCTGCAGGTGCAGCGAGCGTTATAGATAGCATGATGGATGTACAGGGAGATCCTTATTACCTGGGTAATTTTACCTTGGCATTGAAGTAGATGATGAAGCTAGCAACTCCTACCTAGTACTAAGAGGAGAGACCTGAGAGGGGATGAATTTATAGGACTGCTGTCCAACTTCCATTTCGATTGCCTTCCGTCTTCATCCCACATGCCTAATACACACAGAAGCATCTACGGTGAAAGGTTTGGCAGAAAGAAGTAGGTCATGTGGCTTAACACAAGGTTTGGGATTTTGACTATTCAATAATAGGTAAGATATGCTCTCAGGTTGCTGGGAGTGAGAATCTTGAATGATCCTGGCCTGGCATGTGACCCTGGAATTGGAAGGGTATTAGTTACATAGCCAATTTTAGCTTTAGTTTCCTTTCCGATGAAATCAAGATGTTAAAGTACTAGCTCATTAGGCAGATATAAGTATTAGAAAGCACAGTGTTTCCTAGTTGGGTTCCCATGTAAGACAGAGCTGAAGGTGAAGGCTTTTGTTCCCTACTTTGCTATTGAGTGCATTCTCAGTGGATGAGGGAATGAGGAAGGGAAGAAGACAGGTTATGGATGAGAATGTGCCATTGAGTTGGCCACCACCCAGTAAGACCAATTGCTTTATCCTGTGGGACATACGCCAAGAAATTATAACCTGCTCTCAGGTCATCCTGCCAACAGGAGAAAGCTTATTGCATGGGGTATTAACAATGACACATTCTGGCCTTTCTAAACATGATGGGAAGCAGAATACTTTCTAAGTTTTGGTACCAATGGACCAATGATGAGAGCTGAGCATTATATTTTATGAGCAGGAGGTAAGAGCTTACTGGGTTATACCAGGCAGGTTGTGTCTGTAGAGGAAAATGCAACAAAGTTTGAGGCCGAGGGGGAACTGAGGTGTGCAAGAGCTGCCTTTTATAGTCTATAACAGACTCGATATGGTACCTGACATTAGGAATAACTTAAAAGATGCTAGCTTTTATTATTCACATCTAGGCAAGCCATGCAGATGATCAAGAGTAGGCTAAAATAGATGGGAGTTTTAAGGAGAGACAGGAGCTTAAGAAAAGATTCTGCCTTGGTTTTTCAGTTTTCCTAACTCCTTGGAGACTTGCTTCTAATATTATATATACACTAGTCAGTTGTATTCAGAAGTCTCTATAGCAACAACTGCTATCACTTGAAGCTAAGCGCCTCTGAATAGAAATGCTCATGCATGATTGCATGCACGGGGAAAGGATAGAAGAAGCTTCCCTTATTTTACAAGAAAGCTGAATTCTCTTGGCAGGCTAATTTGAATCTTAAAAGGGAAAGGCATTTGTTAGATGTCTCCGATATGTCAAGTGCGCGGCATCCCTGTGTGGTGGGTATCATCCTTATTTTACTATTAAGGAAAAAATAATGGAAAGTATTAGGTAATTTGCCCAGTGTTGTAGAGCTTATACGTAGCAGACCTGGCTTCTCAAAGAACACTTGATTCTACAGCACCATGTGTTTCCCTATGACTGTGTGGGAAAGTTTCATTGATGAGTGCCGTTATTGAAGTATTTTATTGTAGTTTTTGAAGCAATCTCTGAATCAGCAATATCTCGAGTTCAAGTCCATAGATAAAGGACTGATTTCCATCAAGGATGGGTTCACTATGACACCCTTTTAGTTATAGGTAAGACTCAGGCCCTCAGGGAAAAATGAAAAAAAATGTATTGACATAATTAATACTTTATTGGTGTGGTGGTCATTACAGTAAATGGTGTTCAGTTTAGCTTTCCCAGTAAGGGCATCAAATCTGAGTAGCTACAAGTAAATTGATGTCCAAGGGTGACATTCCATAAAGAGAGAGGCATGCTTGAAAAGAGGTAGCTTCATACCAGTGTTGGGAATAGATATGGAGTCTGGTCTGAAGAAGGATTTTCATCATTAATACAACTTCACAACCCTACTTTCTTAAGTAGGCATATATTACTGCAAGCTTTTCAGTTTGGCCAGGGTCCAACTAGACTAGCCAGTGGTACAGTTATGATTTTAACTCGGGATTTCTGGCTCAGGTAGTGCTTCTGTTCACTGGCTGTGGTGAATGATCTCTTTAGCCTTTACTTTGAATGACCTCCTTAGCCTGGGCTTGCTGTGGCCAACATCCCTGGCAGACATCTCAGAAATACAGTCTCTGTCCCCAGCCCTTGACTTAATGAGAATCCTTGAATGACTCAGCTGGCCATTAGGGGCAATCTCAGCTGTTAGTCTGTTCTCTCAGGAAGTTTGAAAACACACTGAAAGATCAGTTACAGGGAGACCCCATCTTGCCCCCATTGAGATTTTTGCCTACAGGAAGGTTTAATTTGCAGACAACAGTTCCAGGCTTAGCAGTTACTCCTGGGGACTCAAAAGTTGCCTGTTGGCATTTACATAGTTGATAGTTGACTTAATTAGAGATTTCATGTCTCAGCTGGTTTCAACCATAGTGGGCGCTTGTACTTTTTTATGAGGCGGTGTACACTAATGCAACTTGAAAGATGTAAGTGCTTCATTTATTCGTTCAAAAAACTTTCTCGAAACACTTACCCTATGCCAGGCACTGTGCCCTCCAAGAAGTCACAGTCTGATGAAGAGGGCTTAGCCCTCAGACCTTTTCTAACACAGAAGAAGGCCATGTGTTGGCCATCAGAAAGCTTGGGAGCCAAGGAAGCATCAAGGGGCAGCGACCTGCCAACGTGCTATAAGTCACCATCATTTCCTGTCCTCATTTTCCCCCCACTCTGTTTGTAACAGGAGCAGGATGGGACCAGTCTGCAGGTGCCACCCAGGCTCTTGGAGCCTATCTCAAAATGCGGTTACCTAGATATCATCTTTGAATATAGAGCTGTAACCCAGAAGCTCACCGTGACCATTGTGAGAGCACAGGGGCTTCCGGATAAGGACCGGAGTGGTGTCAACTCCTGGCAAGTTCATGTCGTGCTGCTGCCCAGTAAGAAACAGAGGGGCAAGACGAACATCCAGAGAGGGCCCAACCCTGTCTTCAAGGAGAAGGTCACCTTCGCCAAGCTGGAGCCCAGGGATGTGGCTGCCTGTGCTGTCCGATTCCGCCTGTATGCTGCCCGTAAGATGACCCGAGAGAGGATGATGGGAGAGAAGCTGTTCTGTCTCAGCCACTTGCATCCAGAAGGGGAAATGAAAGTGACTCTGGTTCTGGAGCCAAGAAGTAATATAAGCGTGAGTATATTAAATGGTGCTGCTAATGACGTGATGTGTTCAAAGACCTGGGATTGTCAGCCCTTG
>CABHPQ010075176.1:0-11423 GCA_902168405.1 Peromyscus aztecus | reverse complement strand
ATCCTCAATGAGTTAGAGGATTTATTCATTCATTTAATCACTAAATATGGATGATCCACATCTTGGGATAGTACACACCCTATATATTCTGTTGTTTCTATAACTTTATACTTATTATAAAACTTTCTTTACAAGTTAGTCACAGTAAGAGATTAACAAAAGTGACTATTGAAAGCAGAATAATCAAATAGGCTGTAATGAAAGTTGTGTGACTATAGTCTCTCTAAAAATAATTGACTACACTTTTGCCTCCTCCTTGAAGGAAGCACTCTATGACTTCTCATTGGCATATCCAAATGGCCAGCATCAGTTGGCCTGTACTTCAGTCATTATTAGTTAAAATATGGATTGCCTGAGCACAAGTACTGGCTGATCATGACTGGCAGTTGGGCAAGATAGACAGAATCTGTTTATAAGACAAAGATCACTTGCATTCTAGGTTGGATGAAGTGGGATGGTGCACAAGTTCATTAAGTATGGTTTGTTTACATTGTTTCTGGAACTTTCCACTGACTATGTAGCACAGTTAACATAGACTGACAAATGGAAATGCGGTAAGGTAGATCAGTGTAAATGATGTGAAAGTAAAAGTTAGTATCAGAGAGATAGCTGATATGAGAAATGGAGGAAAAAAGAGATAAAGGCTGATTTTATATACAGAACAGCCATCTCTGAACTGAGACTTCACAGAAAGGGGACATTTCCCATAAAGAAACAAACTGGAAGAATGTTCCAGGCACAGGGGAGGGGAAATGAAAGGCCTTGGGTACATAATGTAAACTGAAGACCAGTGTAAAAGGATCCCAGGAGAAAGTTATGACAGGAGCTTATGCAGGCAGAATTTGACAGTTTAGGACAAATGTTTGATTATTTTCTTCTAATTGGAAACAGAACCCACTGGAAGAGATTTCTAGAAAGGAAATACTCTGATATTCACATTAGGAAGGCCATTGTTGTGGGGCTGGGAGGGTACACTAGTTGTCTTATTCCAGTGTCAAAGGGATATTAGAGAGGCACATGGCCTAGGAAGTGTTGAAGATTCTCCATACATGTTAGTGCTGAAATACATTGAAGCATTGACTGAAGTGAGCTGAGTGGAGAAGAGAGAAATTAAGAGTGATGACCAATCTGAGTCTGGAACAGCTAAAGAAATGATTGTTGTTTCAAGTGCAGAGTGGACATCAGTATGTTTGAAGAGTGTAAATAATGGTTCAGAACACACGCTTTAAGATAAAACCAGCTAAGTAGGCAGCTCCAGTAAATTTTCAGGGCTGACATTTAAGCTGGGGAGACTCCAACACAGGGAATGCTTGTTAAGAACACCAAATAAGATCACTGGGGAAGGGTCAGGAAGGGCTTCAGAAACCCAACAATTAGATAATGTCCAGCAGAAAGAATGGGCCAGTGAAGGACACCGTTGGAGCTGGAAAGAAACAGCAGACAAAAAAAAAAAGTGTGCCTAGAAAGAAACAGAAGTGTTCATGGCCATCTGTACAGGATGTTGATCCCCCTCCCAGAACAGAGTCACAGTTTCTAGTCTAGGGAGGTAGCTAGTGCTCCAGAGCCATTTCAGTAGAGATAGAGCAGGGACTTGCTGGGCCATGTCCTGAGAAAATAAATCGAGTATGAATGGAGTCAAAGAATGAGTAAATATTTTATGATGTTCTGCTGAGATATAACAAAGAAACAAAGTGGTACCCAGAGGAAACTTTCAGCTAAAGAGGTGGCTTCTTTTGATTTGTGTCTGTTCTTTATAAGGTGAGGGTCCCTAAACAGTGTTTGCTGATATGGAGAGGCACAAGACAGTGTGAGGCAATGGCTGGAGTGGTATAGTCTTGCACAGGTGGGCAAGAGAGTGGACTTTACCATTCACAGAGGATGCTGCCACTAACATTAGTTGAGACACAACATCCTTTTAGCAGATGGAAAAATGAGGTGCACAGCAGTTGTTGACAGCTTCCTGCATGTGGTGATAGGAAGAAGGGCTTCTTCCCAATGTGCTTCCGTGTTCTTGAGAGTTTATGAAATGTTTAATTGGGGTACGAGGATATAGAGGAAGCAATGTGGAGGCAGGGTGAGCAAGTAAATGTGTCAGTCAACTCCGCTAGGATTACCTGGAAGACTTAGGTACTAACAGAATCTTTAAATCAAGGCAAGGTATTCTCTTAAAACAGTAGGCATAAGATATAGTCTATGAAGAAATACAATTCAGAGATTAAAAACTGACTCACTACTTACATATATTGTGATATAATAATCATGAATATTCATTAAGTACACTTTGCATGCATTATATTTTATTTAATCCTTACAATTTCATGAGGTAGATCCTATTACAGTCTCCATTTACAAGCGAGGTAGTTTGGAGTTGGAGAAGGGAAATGACCTAAGGAAGACCCTGAAGCTAGTAAATTAGTGCAGATGCAAAAAAACAGCACACTTAATGGCAAGACTGAGCTCACACTTCACACCTATCTCCTGCCTTACAGCTCAGCAGAACTGTGGATGTGGACATGTACTTGTAGCCTTTTAAAAGCACGCATCACAGGTAACATTAGGGAAAGAAAAGGACATATCTGAGGTTTTTATGTTTCCCTCTGCTATCCATGGTCTTAAGGTTACCAGGAAAAAAAAGGAGGTTGGCTGGATCATCCCTTGGGGCAGAATTGCATCTGTGTGTGACAGCACACACGCATACACCCACTCTCTTGTCATCTGCTAGATGAAAGCCTTTGTCTTGGTTCTCTTTGAAATTTAGTCTCGGCCTCTGAGACTCTGGATTGCTCAAGGGCTCATCACAAATCATCTCAGGGGCTTGTGTTCATTGTTGGAACTTTCCATTGTATTTATAAGAGGTTGAGAAACCACTTCTTGCTATATAGAGACCTGGGTGTGTGGCTGGCTCAGTGGAGACAAGGACAGGGATGGGAGTGAGAGATGCTCCATGAGATCATGGAAGGGACCTTTGAACAGCCCCTCCACCTCTCCCACATCAGAAGGAAGCTCTGCTCACTCCCTGTGAAGTGTTGGCTCTAGTGGAGTCCCAGAAAGCTACGTGAAATGATGTCATGGGGTCTCTAATCACTACCCTGAGCCAGGCTGCAGGTCTGAGGACAGAAGGTAAGCAATGGAAGGCAAATAAATGGCAGAGCTCCGTGTGTTTACTCTCTTTTAATAATTGGCTGATTATGTTCCATTTTTATTTGGTTTCACTGGCAATCAGATTGAGAGCTGTAACACCACTCTCACCTTGTAATTACCATTAATTCCTTCCCTTTGCTCTGCATAGTCAGGACAAGGCTGGCAGAGAAGCCATGGGAGAGAATCAGACTACAGAACTACGCATATGTATGGAGCAAGACTGGCCAGGGCTCTGCGCAGAGATGTTTGGTGGGGAGGGACAGGAACAGGAGGAAAGGAAGAGGGCTGAAAAGGGGAACGTGAAGGAAAATACCTTGAATTGGAGACAAAGGCAAATGGAAGAAAGTGTTGAAGTCAGCACAACAGCCCTGCTCGCTTAATTACCATAATGATGTAAAATAGTCCAATCAGCAATCTGGGGCTAATCTTTCATGTATTACAGGTCTCTCCTTCGTAGAGCTTCACAGCTTAAATGCATTTTTAATGAAGATATTTGAGGCAAGCAGATAATTTTCCCCGTCTTTCCAGGAGGGAATCAGAGCACATTAAATGGGCTGTTCCTCTTCCCTGTAGCTGTCCAGAGTCCTTGCTTTGTCAAGCCCACGGAAGCCAATCGTTTTCAGTATTGGGCAGCTCTACTCTGTACACTCTTACCCTCCTTGCACTGTAGCTTGGGATTGCACATTCCTAGGGATGGCAGCCAGGGGGAGCTATGGCTGATCGCAAGGAGCCTTTGCTTTGCCTTACCTCACGCCTAAGGGGTACCTGGATCTCCTCAGTGGGAGGAGAGGAGGGACTTGGGGGACTTGGCCTAATGCTATCTCACCCTGACCTAATGCTATCTCAGCTAGCCAGAGAAGCTCTGCTTCTTGCGGACTTCACACTAACAGATACCACGGGGAATGTGTTGAAAGTGCTCATCGGGGATCCTGATACATTTGTATGGGGGACAAAACCAGCCTTGCCTGTAGTTCTGATTCACAGAAGGCCATTATTATGCTCCTAGTGCCGAAGGACTCATTTTAGTCTCTCTCTCTCTCTCTCTCTCTCTCTCTCTCTCTCTCTCTCTCTCTGTATACATATACATGTGTTCATGTATGTATGTATCTATGTATCTATACATATACATGATGTTCAATTTGACACACACACACACACACACACACACAGACACACACACACACACACACACACACACACACACACACTGGTCTTTAAAGCCATACGGTCTAAATGTCTAAAACAACTGGATTGAACAATCCACGTTGGGTATCTTAACAGTACCCAACTCACAAGGGCAGAGTAAAATGGGTAAGTTAAGGAAAGAAAGCACACTGTGCAAATGTATGTACCAGACTGGCAAACGCAGCTTCCAAACGACCTCTTAATTCCCAGTGTCAGAAGCTTTGATTGTCCCATTGTTGCTGCCACTGAACTGCTGGAAGCGCAATTGACTGTTGAGAAGTGTGTAGCAAGATCAGCGATTCCAATCCCACCCTCCACTATTGCTGCTCCCCACTAAACTGCCTGGTTTCCAGTGGCACACATCTCATTAGTGAAATAATGTAAGGCGAAGGAACATTCAACAATTTTTTTTTCAAAAATAGATGACACACACATACCTAGTACTAAGTCTCAGGCCTCCTTGAAGCCAGCCATTTACTGATTTCCTTCTAGGTGTTTTTAAGACACCTGTCCTTGCTCTGAACACTCACCAGAGCCTAATTAGATTTACCATCAAATATTCCATGTGAAATAAAAATGCTTTCTCTCCTTCTCCCCTTTCTATAGTTGGCAGAATGATGACATTGTGAGTACCAAGACTTTCTAATAAGATATCAGAAAATGTAGGTGGAAGTAGGGCCTCATTAACTAGGAATTAAAGACTGCCATTTGTTCATCCTATAAATTCAAGATTTCTGGTAGGAACTTTTTATCCCGCACTTCATTTTCTTTATTTCATCTCTTGTTTCATTCAACTCTTCATTTACTCACTCATTCATTCATTCATTCATTCATTCATACTAACTTCCATTTTCTACCTGCTGTACAATTCTCCTGTCTTTCCTGAGGCATGCACACTGGAAACATTGGAATGAGAGGTGAAATGCTGGCATTCCTAACAACTTTTAGTATCTGAGCGTTATGGGTTGACACATACCACTAAAGGAAGCCGTCTGGGTTCTCTCCTGGCTGCTGTGGGCAGCACAGCATTCCCTAGTGTCTTAGAGTTTCTAGTGCTGTGATAAAGCACCATGACCAAAAGCAACTCGTGGAGGAAAAGACTTATTTCGTCTTACTCTTCCAGGTAACAGTCACGGGAACAGGGACTAAAGAACAGGAACTCAAGCAGAGCAGGAGCCTGAAGACAGGAATGGAAGCAGATGCTCTGGAGATGTGCTACTGATTGGCTTGCTCACTCATGGCTTGTTCAGTCTGCTTTCTTATACAACCCAAGATCACCTTCTTAGGAGTGGCACTTTGCATAGTGCTCTAGGCCCTCCCACATCAATCATTAATCAAGAAAACGCCCTAAAGACTTGCCTACAGACCAGTCTTGTGGAGATGTTCTCAACTAAGATTTTCTCTTCCCACATATGTCTAAGTTTGTGTCAAGTTGACAGAAACTATTCAGAATATACGGTTATAAACGGTCAGCTGCTTGGTTTGGTTTTTTGGAAATCAAATACACTCTTGTGGATTACATACTTTGCATTTCTTGAGCAAAGTATTAAGAGTTAAAAGAAATTATCATTTCTTTTATAAGTTAAAATCATTTATCTTATATTCCAAAAATAAGCCTAATATTAAATATATATATACATATATACACTAGTCTTTTTTTTTTTTTTTTCGAGACAGGGTTTCTCTGTGCAGTTTTGGTTCCTGTCCTAGATCTCGCTCTGTAGACTAGGCTGGCCTCGAACTCACAGAGATCAGCCTGGTTCTGCCTCCCGAGTACTGGGATTAAAGGCGTCCGCCACCACCGCCCGGCTACACTATGTCTTAACATAAATGAGAGAGTACTGTGTAAGGCTACCTATAGAACAATGCTACAAAGATCTAGCGTCAGCTTTTCAATTTGACTATTTTAATTTGGTTTATCTTGCAGGTTGCTAATTCTCTATCTAATATTAAATCTGTCTATTGATTTCATTGTTAGATGTTAGATATTACATTACAGAGTTTCTGTACATATCTAATAGTTTCAAGTAGTATCCTAATTCTCCATTTCTTGTTTTTTTCATCCAACTTTCTTCCATATTAAAAACCAAAGTAATTGCTGCTATTCAAAATCTTTGTCTACTAATAGATGTGACTCCCATAGGCCTGTGCTATGCACACACACACACACACACACATGTTTATCTTAATTACTAATTATATTTCCTTTTTCTAGTGTCCTTGTGGTGCATGCCTCATGTTGGATTTGAAAGAATCATAAGTTTATAAGTAATAATTTTCTTGAAAGGCTTTCAGTTCCTTTTATACATAAAATGCCTGGGATGAAAAAAATTACTCGATATATAGAAAGGCAAGAATATATCATTGATAATCAATGAAATGAAAAATAATAGAAATAGATCCACATATGATTCCCATATTCAGTTCAGCAAAGCAAAGACTTTAAAATAATTATGATTAACTTGCATGTCAGTTTAAGTTATTTCAGAGTAGAATTGTCTATATAAAATATATGATATATAATAACACTTCAACATGACTTTAAACAGTGGTTCTTAACCTTCCTAATGCTGTGATCCTTTAAGACAGTTCCTCATTCTGTGGTGACTGCCACCATAAAATTATTTTTGTTGCTACTTTATAACTGTAATTTTGCTACTGTTATGAATTATAATGCAAATATCTGTGTTTTCCAATGATCTTAGGTGACCCCTGTGAATGGGTCATTGACCCCCCAAGGGGTCGCAACCCACATGTTGAGAACCACTGCTTTAGAGGGAAGGAGGACTTTCCTTTAAAACCAGGATAATGGCTTCATTTAGAGAGCTAGTTTAGGACTAGAAAGATGGCAAGAGGTTTCTAACATTTGTCAAGCTTACAGCAGACCTGGGTTTAATTCTCAGTAGCTCACAGCCATCAGTAACTCCAGTTCTAAGGTACCCTACAGCATGTACTGGCCTTGGTGAGCACCAGGCACATGTGTGGTGCATATACATAAATGTAGGCAAAACACTCAAACATATAAATAAATTAAAATAATCTAAAAAGTATTTTAAGAAAGAACAGCAGCATAAAGAAAAAGAGTAAGAGTGACAGATATAGGTAAGCAGATCAATAGATAATGTAACACATAGAATATATATTTTTATTTTAAAAGAGCTCATTAGACCAACTAATATAAAATTTTATTAAAAATAAAATTAGAAAGGATAATAAAATGTAAATGTGAAGAAAATGGTACCATACTCAAAATTATTTTGGCTAAAATTTTAAATGTAACAATAAATAAATTTTTATAAATAAGTTAGTAAGTTAATTTTTTATCAGCATTTTGTGTGTGTGCATATGTGTTACTGGATTTACATGTGTAAGTGTGCATGCATGTTTGTGTTTATATATGTATATGTTCAGGCAGAGTCAATGTGGCATGCCTTCCTCAATTGCTCTCCACATTGTTTTCGTGACAGGGTCTCTCACTGAACCTGGAACTTACCAATTTGGGTAGACAGGCGACCAGCTAGCTCCAGCAATTCGCCTCTATATGCCTCCCCAGCACTGGGACTATGGGCATGCCCTGAGACACCAACTTATTACATGGATGCTAGGGAACTGAATCCAGGTCTTTGTGCTTTCTTTGCACAGCAAGAACTGTGACTTAACCCTTACCCCAGCACCTCTGTCAGCATCTGACCTACCATGTGCTTAAATTCCATTTAACTTCTACTTAGAAACCCATGGGTCTTCTTGAAGACCCATGATGACCAATCATGGCTGATAGCATGCGTTACCAGTTCCATGGCATGGATCCTTAGACACTTGTTGGACCTGTTGTCCAAATGATTCTTTTAAAGAGTTTCAAATATTATTTAACTGAGTTCTGTAGCCTCCAGGGTAATAGCAAAGTGTTACCAGAGAATATATGGCACCTGCCAACTATGGGCTGATGGTTGAGCAGTAAACTTGTACGGACATTTGTAGCT
Source organism: Peromyscus aztecus (assembly GCA_902168405.1). Classification (NCBI taxonomy): domain Eukaryota; kingdom Metazoa; phylum Chordata; class Mammalia; order Rodentia; family Cricetidae; genus Peromyscus; species Peromyscus aztecus. The sequence continues at coordinate 3,117 of CABHPQ010075176.1, read as the reverse complement.
TTTACATCTGGCCAGTAGTCAAGATTATAATTATAGACAGTTTTGCAGTCACAGGTCACTTGATAACAGCTTGTTTGTAGACTTACCTCCAACCTGCTGTTTTAACATGCTGGTAGTTCTTCCTGGTGTTCACAGTGAGGTCTTGAAAAGTTCTGACAGGCTTTCTCAACCTTACAGGCTGCACCAGCAATCCAGCTGTGAGCTGTGTACTTCTGGAAGTGGGACTCTGGCTTTGGCTCTTGTGGGTTGCTCTGGTATACTCACCTGGTCTTTCTTTGGTGGTGGGGGGCCCATGCCTGAGGTGACTGAGCTTAGGGCTATGGTGGCTGGCTTTGGGCTGGCGTGGCTGAGGCAGAGCCTGTGGTTTCTGGGTTTGTGGTACTCATTCCAATCAATTCAGGCTGTGAGATGTTCCCGTGGTGAGTTCTGCTTCAGATTTGAGTCCCGGCCTGGCCTGATGTTGCCTAGATGATGCCCAAAGGCAGCGACCCTCTAAGATGAAGAGTGTATGTGAGATCCCTATGGAGTTTCTGGGCAACTTTATCCTCCACACAGTCGAATCCATTTGTCATACAGTGCCTCAGATCCAGTTTCGATACCCTGCCCAGTGGCAGTCAGGAACCCCTTTTCCAGATTGGAGGCTGCCCATGTGGGCTCAGCTTTGGAGAGAGAGAGGAAGAGAGACAGAGACAGAGATAGACAGACAGACAGACAGAGACAGAGAGAGAGAGAGAGAGAGAGAGAGAGAGAGAGAGAGAGAGAGAGAATGAACAGTATAGGAAATTGGCTGACATGGTCATGGAGGGTGACAACATAAAATCCACAGGGGAAGCCATGTGGCTGGAGAGTCTGTATGGATTATTCAATGTTGAGGTTCAAGTCTAAAGACCTTGTCCTGACAGAAATCCTTCTTGCTCTGGGAGTCTGTGTTGGCTATGAAAAGGCTATCATCTTAAATACAAGGTGTGGCACCCAAACACCCTTGAGAAACAACCAGAAGAGTGTTTTTTCAAATAATCAGACACTGTGGCCCTGCCATCTTGTCATGTAAAATCAACCATCAAAACATGTTTAAGAAAGAGTGGATAAGATTGACACAGAGATGACAGATAGAGTATTCCAGTGGTAAGTTCAAGCCTATAAAGTGAGTCAAAGACATTTCTCCCCACAGGGTCACTATTTCTGCACATGTTTCCTCCAGTAATGGCTGGGCCCAGGAGCCTCCTTTCCAGTTCCCACCGTGACCTGGAACTGTGGTGGCTCTCTCAGATCTGTGTGGCTCCACCTAGGTCTATGGCTTCCTCCAGAAATGAGCATTCTCCCTCTGCTCTTGTCAGAAGTCATTTAGAATGAGTCCCAGAGGGGCTGCCTACAGTATAGTCACCATTTTCGAGTGTCTAGTTGATGCACACATTGTTTTATTACCCTTGCCATACAGTTTAACATTCACTTTGTGTACTCCAAATACTCCTGGTATTTCTATGTGTATTTTAGTAGCCATGGTCTTTTCTCCTGATAGTTGCTAGTACCTCCTCCATTACACTTTTCTTTTAATTAGATTGCATTTATTTTTATTATCTCCTCAAATATGGATCTATCCAATTTCCCCTCTTCCTTGCCTTTGAAATTTAAATGCAAATGTGTCTTGGTAAGAAGAGCTGAGTCATCCCTTGCCAACTTCAGTGCTCTGTTTCCAAGGTTTTGAGGTGTTCTTTTCCGGTTATAAAATGACCTCTGATCATTGAAGCTTAGTTCCCAACTTGCAATCCTGAGTTTCTTTAGGATCATCCTTCCAGTCAGCTCTCTGCTTCACAGATCCTCTTTTTATTTTCCAAAGAGAAAAATGAATAGATAAGCAAATGAATAGGAAGAAACAAGAGTAAAAACACCATGTTTGGGCCCATGTTCCTCAATTCTCTGCCTAGCATAGAGGGCAGCAGAGTTCCAAAGCATGTTTCTTTAGAATTCTGCCTTCATGTAATTGTGTGTCCCGATCTCCACTGGTTGGGGAGATTTGAGTTGTAGAGAAATACTTGATTTTCATAGTGTTCCATCTTCGGTATCCCAGCTATCACCCCAGTCATCTGAAGCTCCCACTGTATGATGACATGATGTTTTTTAAGATTGAATATGAAAGCCTCAACCATTGCACCAGGCCGCAGATCAATCACAGCCACCACACAGAGAAAATTACCATTTGGCAACATCCATCATTTTTATAAGTGCTACCCACATCTAACACCACCTGAGCCAGCTGCCCTTCTTGCTTGCTTATCCCTTTCTTTAGAGAGTTTGCGAGTCAACTAAAGGTTTTGTTTCTTTCAGTTAGGGAAGACAAGAGCAGAGAAATATTTTCACAAATGCAAATAGTTGCTTTTCTTGCTTGGTGTCTCCTGAAGCCAACCCCCACTCACCTTTGAATTTCTGACATCAACAAAGAACTAAGCCTCTTCTTAGTTATTTGTCAATTCTCCACATCTCTTTTCCTGTGCACCACTGATTTTGAGAAAGGAAGATAGAGTCATGCAGAGTGAAAGTTGTCATCTGTCATGTAGGATGAAGTAAAATAAATGCAGGCTGCACATCTGTATTATACCTGGGTCATAGAACCCCTCAAGTGCAGTCCCTCAACAGACTGAAAAGTCACTTGGACTCTTGAACTTGCTCTGTGCTTCTCGGTTTTGTCTGCCTCCCGTGAGTCACTGTCTTGCTCTGCATCATACAGGTGTCAGGTGCCCTTCCTGCTCTACACCAGGAAGTCTCATCTGCAGTTTGAAGTGAATGAATATGGCTTTTGTTTTAAAGCCTGGAGAGTTTATAAACGAGAGTGAACGGAATGCACTGTTTCTAAACAGTTATGAAGAGCATATGAAACAAACAGAGATGTTTCTAATTTCTAGAGTAAGGACAGCAAAGAGGTTCATGGACCAAGTCAAACCACTCTCTGTTTTTTATTGTTTGTTTATTTTGTTTTTTAGTGGCCCTTGAAGTAATGTGTTTTAAATTTTAAATGATTGAAAACAGATCAAAAGATGAATATTTCATAGCACATACAAATCATATGAAATTTAAGTTTAGTTGCCTTCAATTTTTTTGGTATACAAACATATTCATCCA